>JAOUQZ010000012.1:13352643-13360143 GCA_028564935.1 Neosilurus hyrtlii
TATTATTCTCACTTTAACAGGTGAAAATAAACAAGTGAGATGGAAAATCTTAGTTTTTAATTTAGTTGTATAATAATTCAGCACACTAATAGTTGCCTTATAATGGTGTACATATAGATATTCTCTTAAAGCCAAAACTTGACTTTTACTACTTAAATGTTCAGGTTTGAGGGTTTGTTACCATTTTGGATTGACCAAGAGCACTGTATAGTGTACAGTAACAATTATTCCTCAAAAATACGACTTGCCTAATAATTGTGCACACAGTATATCTGTGTGGATATAGGTATATAATTATAGTAGTAAATAGTGACATTTCTTCTTTATTGAATGCCTGTTCCTCTCTCACTCTCTTTATTGCCAAACTGCTTAATCCCATTGGGGTCGCGGGGAGGCTGGGGTCTATCTCTACCGACACACTGAGCCAAGGCAAGATACACCCTGAGCAGCTCGCCAGACCATCGCTGGGGCCAACACACTCACACATAGAGGCCATTTGCAACAGACAACTTGCCTAATGTGCTTATCTTTGGACTTTGGGAGGAAACTGGAGTAGCCGGAAGAAGCCCACTCATGCACGGGAAGAACATGCAAACTCCAAACAGAAACACACAGGCCCAAACTCAGGACTTTTTTCAAGTGAGGCGGATGTGCTAACCACTATACTACCATGTCACCCATTCTTAATTTATTAATTCATGTCGGCTTGCTTTCTTTAATTGTTTAAAAAGAATGAATGCTTTTATATATGAAATGGCTGGATGTGAGTAAAATTAAACTCGACAGCATAATCTGCATACACGTAAAATTGCAGTAACTTTTAAACTCGAAGCCAATCAAGCGAGGTTTACATTAATTAGTCATCTTATGCTTAAGTTTGCACACCCTTAGGTGCTCATGGGAGATATGAACTTTTCTCAGAACTTACAGGGCTTTCTTGAACAGAAGGTTTCTTGTGTAAATGCTCCTATACCGATTTAATAAAATCATTGATCTTGCAGTATTAGTAGCTGCATTGTTGTTCTTCACTGTTTCATAAGGCATGCACACCTCACAGCAGGGAGGTTCTGGGTTCGATTCCGGGGCTCGGGCGTTTCTGTGTGCAGTTTGCAGTTTCCTCATTCGTGCGAGGGTTTCCTCTGAGTACGCCAGTTTCCCCCCACAGTCCAAAGGCTAACCGGCTGTTACAAATTGCCCCAGTTGTGAGTGTGAATGGTTTTCTGTGTGTGTATGTGGTCTGGTGAGCTGTTCGGGGTGTACCCCGTCTTCACCCACTGTCGGCTGAGATAGGCACCAGCATCTTGGCGACCCTAGAAGGATTTAGCGGCCTGGCAAATGAGTGAGAGGAAGCAGAGAAGATTATTTTTCAGGCTGAAGATCTGAACTGGATCTGTGCACATCCAGTACACAGGGGCTGTAGAAGCAATTTGGGTTGAGCCATTTAGGATACGTGAAGTAATAGCTTTTGATCCTGCTGAGCCATTTATATATTGGGCCTGCAAGTATGTTTGTATGTGTGTGGCAGTGTTTGTGGGCTGTTTTGTCAGGTATCACTCTCTCAGTTCAGTAAGTAGTCTGAATCTCTTTAAGACCTATTAAAAATTTTAGGAGAGAGAGAGGGAGAGAGAGAGAGGGAGAGAGAGAGAATTAGCACAATTCACTGAATAGGATGTGCAGTCTGCTAATGCTATTTCTATTCTTGTATCAGATCTTTGCTCTATCATGGTTCACTGCTTCCAATTGCCAAGTTTCCCTGATTATTACATAACAGCTATTACCCATAAGAGCACCAACACTCTACCTTAAAACCTCTTGCTCGTTTTTTAAGCCCTTGGTGAGGACTGACTGTGAAGACAGTTTTATTTTGTATTTTAAGAAGGAGTCTTCAAGGTCTGTGTTTTATAACAGTCAGATTTAAAGCTGCTACTTTAAGATTTCTGACACCGGAATGCTTTATAGGATGGTAGGCTTTGCCTTTTCTCAGTATTATTGTGGCAAATTTCAGGAGAACGATAAAGAAAAGGTGTCGAGGAAACAAGTGTTTAGAGCCGTTCTAACATAAAAAATAAAAAGAACTCACTTACGTCACATAATAGTTATATAGCAGGTTCATGCCAGAAAATTTGTTGTGGGTGTCGTATGAAACTCACCTGTTGTACAATATAGAAAATGGCATTGTAGCCTCATCACTGAAATAAAATTTTTCTGTCTCGAGGGTCATTCATCATGATTTCCTAGTCTGTTGTACAATGGAGTATGACGTCCTCCAGTGGTGCTATGATAGACATTTTAATTTTGTATTCTTTTTGGGTCATATGACCTGCTTAGAATGCTCTTACAATAGACCATTGGTTGGTCTATGTTAAAACCACATGACTTTCTTATATTCACACACTTATAGTATGACATTTTATTACAGCGTGTACGTACATACATACATACATACCGTGGTCAAAGGTCAACAGACAGTCACAGGGCTATCATACAAGGATTTATTTATTTATTTATTTATTCTTCTCACAACAGTCGCATCACTTTCATATGAACATCGTCTGACTTGCAGGACTGATTTTTCTCACAACAGATGTACAGCACATACAGTATATTATATGTGAACGCAACTGCACATCTTTCAAATTCACCATACCCATCCCTTTATCAGCCCCTTCTGTCGAAGCCTCGCTAAACTTCTGCATCAGAAAAATCGCAGGGGATTTGTGAAAGTGGCTTTTTCTTATCTTATTAACATTCTTGTCTCATGAGAACTAAAATGCTTCCGGACATGCTGTTTATGGATAATAATCAACTCTAGGGTGTTTTTCTCCATCAGTATGCCCTGAAAAAGAGAAGGAAAAAGAAGCTACCGGCAGACTGCTAAAAATCCAGGGAATTTGGGTGGCGAATCTGCAGGAAACAACATTATACAAATAATGCAAGAGAAAAAAAGTCTCTCTGTGCTTGAAGGCAGAGAAACACAACCACATTTCACCCAATGAAAGATCAAATTTAATGAATTAAAAGAATACATAAGGCCAACGAAATTAGATTTTCGGTTTCTCGTCAGCTTCATAAAAACTGAGGAGGGTTTTTGAACAACTTTCATCATCTGATTGAAAATAGTTCAACTCTCAATGTGAAGAAAAACATGAGGGTCAACCTTCAACACCGTGTCAGCGTGTTGAAGGTTAATACATTTACTCTTCATGAAATGAAAAAAGAATCTGATCAGAATGTAAGTAGGAATAGGATTAAACAAGCCCTGAAATTCAGCTGGATTTTTTATATGGGAACTGGACCAACAGTGTATCATACGTTTTCACTATTAGGTACAATCTGAACAGAATGCAATAACACCTAACAACAGGATAACACAAGCCCTAGCAGTATATTTGGTATGTCTATCTCACTACCAACTTCAGGCTCAAGACTAAACAGCCTATCAAAATGTACATATTGATGTCAAACTAGGTACAATTACTGATTAAAAAACGGCCGTGCACCTGTACACGCGTGTGAACGTGCCACCAACACAGCCTTGTTCTGAATCCAAGAAGCAACCTCGATAGTGCTGTTCACAGCATGCAGAGGTGCCAAACTTACACACGGAAGGGCGGTCAGCCTGATTAAAAAAAAAAAAAAAAAGATCCCCAGCAAGACCGACAAAGTTGTTGACGCATGATTTTCGTCAGCTATGATTGTCGAACTTTTTCATGCGGGGCCAAAATCACATGCGGGCGATGACGAGAAACTAAAAATGTAATTTTGCTGGCCTAATATTTGTAAAGCATTTACAGTATATGTGTATTTGAGTGCATACAAATAATTAGGTGAATAAATAGGTGGTGATGGGGTGTGTGTGTGTGTGTGTCGGGGAGGAGGGGGGCAGGGGGTGGCAGGAGTGCCAGTATTGCATGTCAAAGACTTGGACAAAACTAAGTAAGTCAGATTTATTCCCAGCAGAAGAGCAGAAAATAAGACCATTACAAAAAATTTTCGCAAGTGTGTTAGTGCTTCAAGTATTCATTACAAACAAACAGTGCAGCCAATCTATCTCGTCTCTTACCATCTGTTGCATAATAAAATGGATTAAATTGGCTTATAGGGGGGAAAAAATACAAATGCAACAAAAAGTTAATGAACTCCACAATTTGCTGTTCTGGCAAGCTCTTCTCTCCTCTCATAGACTTGCCTTCCAACAAGCAAGATTATTTCCTTCATTGTCTCTCATCAAGCATGGACAAAAAATGTGAATCAAAATGTGATTGTGAAAAAAATTGATCAAGAGGTGGCGCTCTCTAGAAATACAAATATAATTGTGCAATGTCAGTTAACATGTCAAATCAGTCATGTTTATATAATAGCAAAATTGTAAGGATTGTAGTTGTCATAAAAAGTCTTTTTTAGCTTAAAAATATATAAAAATGTATATACTCACTCGCATTTCATCACTCAGTGGTGTCCCTCTTAGTCTTACAGGGGTCACGGGGTGGCTGGTGTTCATCTCAGCCGACACTGGGAGGAGGTGACCCTAAATATCTCACCAGACCATCTCAGGGCGTTACATACACAAACATTCACACCTAGGTTCAATTTGAAACAGCCAATTAACCTAATGTGGACATCTTTGCCCTGTGGGAGAAAACCTGAGTACACGGAAGAAACCCATGCAAGCACTGGGAGAACATTGTACCATGCTTTATTGTACCATGCATTTTATTTTCCCAGGTCTCTCCAGGTGCCATGCTGTTAATGCGAGTTGTGGAAGACTTTATTCATCTCATCGGTGAAGCGCAAAAGCCTTTCCAAAGCTTTCTTGCTGTCACCACTAACCTCAGTGAGTGCTCTTAGTATCCACAGAATACAGAGACACTAAAGGTTACAGCATATTGAAATATGAAAATGTCAGGAGGTTAAAGCAAACCATACATTTTAAAACATATTGCATTTTTATATTAAAATATTTGTAATGTGCTTAATGGTTCTGGTGCTAATTTGATGGTTGGTTCTGTGTAGATGCTATTAATGTAATAAATGTGCACTTGGATGCTGCTCTAATATGGTAGAGGGACATTGCTAAAGAGCTGCAAGGGTATTAAGTATATGTGACCTAATGGTCACTTATATTCACTTATTATTAACATATTTATTTAAAAAAAAGGTGAGTAGCTTATGTGTGTGATGCTACTGTATGTTACTGACAGCTGGCAGACTGTATCAATATAATGGATGATGGGCACAAAAGCATCAATAAAGGTATTAGCATTAAGAGCTCTGGGTTACTGATAAGAAGGTTGGTGGTTTAATGCCCAGTACAACCAAGCTGTTACCTTTGGGACCTTGAGTGAGGCCCTTAACCCAGATCTGCTCAGTTGTATAAATGAGATAAAAATGTAAGTTGCTGCCAAATGCCATAAATATAAACATTTACGGCAACATAGCAAGCTAAAAATGGATAATCGTAGACACAACATGTCTATGAAACAAGTTTTAATTTACTTACTTACTCACTCACTCACTTTGTTGAGCCACGGGGAGGCTGAAGTCTATCTCAGCCGACACTGGGCGAAGGCAGGGTACACCCTGAACAGCTCGCCAGACCATCGCAGGCCCAACACACACACAACCATTTACACTCACATCCATACCTAGGGGAAATTTTTAACAGCCACATGTTTTTGGACTGTGGGAGAAAACCAGAGAACCTGGAGAAAACCTATGCATGCGTGGGAAGGACCTGCAAACTCTACACAGAAACGCGCTCGCTGAGCCCTGGGCCTAAAACCCAAAGCCTTCTTGCTTTAATGCAAACATGTTAACCACTACGCCACCATTCTGCCCAGTAGTTTTAATTGAAACTTAGAACTTCATCACACACAAAAGAAAAAGACTTCACTGCTACTCAAGTTCACAGAAATTCTAAAAATCTATATGCGTGTGGTTCAGGTGGAAATGGTAAATCTGCTGTTTTTCTGTCTCCTTAGTCATCAATATCCAACGAGAGCCAGTGTCTGCTGTCTCGAGTGACATTAACTTCCCTATGAAGGGAAGGAGGGGGATGAAGGACTGGGCACGTGCAGCAGAAGACAAGCTTTTCATCCCTAAAGAGGTCTTCAGTCTCTCCTCTGATGGTAAGTAAGAAAAACAGAATTTCGAGCATGGTTAAATTTCGGCCCAATGAAGCCAGAAACAAATATCATGTACAAATATTTTGTCCTGAACGATTCATTTCTTTGATTTTACATACAAATAGAGAATCGATGTGATTAGACTTGGGGTTATTTTTCAATCTCCGTCCTTCATTCTATCCACTGTTTCTTTCAAGTCTCACAAATGTCTTTGGGTGTCTGTCAACCTATTTTTTTTCACTTCCTTTTGCCAGTTCTGTTCAAAATATGAGGACCTCAATCACCCTGAGGTCAAAAGTGAAAAACCGATCACTTTACTAAGGATAGGATCAGAAAGGGGAATGGAAGAGAATAGAGGATGGAAGAGAGTTGGAGGCGAAGGTCAGAGGAGGTTGTTCATTTCTCTGAGAAATTAAAGAAGAGGAGGTACTGCCAGGGGGAACAAAAAGACCCATTTAGAGTGGGGGGGCATTAAAGATCAAGATTGAGGGCTACACAGAATGACATGGGGGACAAAAAAACAACAAAAAAAAAAAACCCAAACAGATCATGACAGAGAAAATGGATGCCACTCTAGTTAACAGCTCCTCTCGCTCCTTCAACAGGCTAAACCATTACATCCAACAACCCGCAACCCCGCCCTCTGTTCTGTGGGTGATAAGAATGTCCCCTTGTCCTGAAATGTGTGATTTTAAGTTAGAAAAAAAAAAAAAAAAACAAAAACAAGGAATGCCTTATCAGTCACCAGCTTTGTTCAAATGGAAACTGTAAAAATGAAGAGGTGAATTCCATTCAGAACTTGTCAGAGCCAGTACACTTTTGAACTGTGATGGACGATTGTTATCCTGAAGCCGTGCTGGAATTGAGCTGAGCATTGCTCTGTGGAAGAAATACACTGTCAGAAGAATATATTTGGTCGGTTTATTAGTTATGAGGGAAAATACATGCAGATTAGTTCTGTAGACTTTAGATCTATGACAGCATCATGCCAAGAAGGATGAGAAATCATTTGTCAGGCAATCTGTCAGAGTTAAAACAGTAATAATATGAACAGCGTTTGGTGGGTGGGATGTAGTGGGCTGAACATTTCAACAAAGCCAATGAAGAGCAGTTCTTACTTTTTTACTTTTTGTGGGTGTTATTTTTTTTTTCATCTTGAAATTGAGAGAATAAATGCATACAGTCCTTGATATTCAACATTCTGCATTTCTACTCTTCAGGATCTAGATGGTGGAAAGAAATCTAGAAAAACACCACAAATGTTGTGAAGCACAATGTGAAACTGCTAATCCCTAATGGTTTTAATTTCTGGTATTATATCCGAGACAATGAAGTGTCTCAATCAGTCTCCTGTTGTTACTGTTCAGTTCTGTCG
>JAOUQZ010000012.1:13377921-13389872 GCA_028564935.1 Neosilurus hyrtlii
TCTCTCTCTCTCTCTCTCTCTCTGTCTCTCTCTCTCTCTCTCTCTCTCTCTCTCTCTCTCTCTCTCTCTCTCTCTCTTTGTGTCTTCCCTAAAGGGCACATCGCAGCCACAGTGTGTTGTCTGGGATTACGCCAGCCCGTAAGTCTGCTAGTGTACACACACACACACACACACACACACACACACACACACACACACACACACACAAAGATTGTTGCTCACACTTTGACCTACTATGTCATCTTTTGACTCACCAATTCTGAGTATTCAGTTAGACTAGTCGGCTTGTTCTTCGACTGTGGGTGGAGTGTCTTGCTGTGAGGAGACATTGCTAACCTCTGCACCACCATACCACCCACAACATAAAATAATAAAATATACAGTACAATGATTAACATCATCTGTGTGAAATCATGCGTTCTCTAAAACAGTGATATATTAACGTAAAAATCCACAATAAAACAATCTCACATCTGTGTATATATATATATATATATATATCTTCTTGGATTGGACGCTAGTCCATCGCGGGTTAACTTCCCAGTTTTTTTACTGGTACCCCTTTATACTGCTGGGTGGACAGACGCACACTTGTGGTTAAGACCTTGCCCAGGGGTCTTAGCACAGTGGGGGTCTAATGGGGATACAAACCCATGACCTCTCGATCATGAGCCAGCACCCTAACCACTACACCACCTGCCCCATGCTCATATACAGCTACTAACTTCTCACTGAAATAGCATCATCCAACAAATTAGTAGCAAAAGCATCTATTATGTCACCAATATTTCTGTAGCCTTATATTTGTTTTGTTTTTAATTTCAACTAGTAGGTCACTTTAAGTAGAACTGTTGGGATTTCTTTCTTTCTTTATTTTGTTTTTGAGAATGAAATGAATACATAAATAAATGTTGCAATGTAGCATGTCACCATGACAATTTAAACCGCCATATCGAAGTATCCCCCCTATATTGTAGCTAAATTAATTCTGGCCACATGGCAAAGTAACAGGCCAGGCCTGGCTGAGAATAAACAGTAGCAGGAGGTAATTATGGAGAGAGAAAACCTCCTCTACCTGTAATCTTGCAATGTCAATTAACACACAACCCTCATACATCTCTCGCCAAATGTAATTCCAGATCAGTCAGGAATATCATTTAAAGCACTGTGATTAAGATTTTTATCCCGATTATGGTGTTACATGCGGGGTCTTTTAGCAATGCATAGTGTGTGATCATTTATCTTTCTCCTATTGTTTATATATATATATATATATGTACACATCTTTTTCTCATGCAATTATCAGCTTCTTTAAACAATTCCTCTGATGCCAGCTTTTTACTATAATGCGGATCATCTCTCTTAGCCTTTCTCTCTCTTTCTCTCTCTCTCTCTCTCTCTGTCTCTCTGTGAGCGCGAGTGTGTGTGCAGTATTGTTTCCTTCTCTCTTGTATGAGACTCACAATTGTGAAGTCTCTCAGATCCGTCTCAACATAATCAAGCCATGATTGTGCTTTTCATTTGAATCAGATTATTCAGCGTATTAAGACTGTACAAGCCAATACCACTCATTTTAAAATACCCTGGTGTTCTTATAAGCAGCTTTCAAAACTATATTCAGTGCGGTATCCTTGTGTTTCATGTTGGTTTCAAGTGTTTAACACTGTAAAATCTCCTTTTTAGACTGATAATTGACTGTTCAAATTTATCTCACTGCATACAACACACCTTTAACAAGCAGCAGTGCAGCGGATCCTCCTTGTCACTTTGCCTCATAGCTGTCAGTTAGCTAGCTGTGTTATGGAAAAGCTCTGGAAAAAAAACTGTTATGGAAAAATTTTCTTTCGATAGCAAGCTGGTAATTAATGTTTTTATATAAATTATTTTGAGAAGGTTAATTTAGTTTTTACACTTTTATGGGGAATTAAACAAATTGCAGAATTTAAAAATGTTATATAATGTCATACAACTATCATTCACTTACTTGCTGAACATCTTAATCCTGTTGGGGTTGCGGGGTCGCCTTTCTCAGCCAACACTGGGCGAAGCCAGGATTTACCCTGGACCGCACGCCAGACCATCCCGGGGCCAACACCCACAACCATTCACACTAAGAGAGTTTGTGACAGAGAAATTGTAATACATATGTTATGTTTCCTGATCACATCATGTATTTGCAAGTTAACGTGGATGAATAAATGTGGATAGATTTGATCAAATTGACTGTGATTTACACACAGGGACACACATCTGTATGTGTCTATCCATCTTATATATATATATATATATATATATATATATATATATATATATATATATATATATAATGTGTGTGTGTATACTTAATTCACCCATTAGTGCTTAATTCACTGTCATTAGTGATAATCATCACAAAGCATAAGCAAATCTATTAAAGTACATTTAGTTATATTGGTAACATGCACATACAACAGTACCACAAATGAGTGTTTTTGTCAGAACAGGCAGGTGCAACATACTGTAGTCTGGATATAATCTCTAATAAACATAATATTATTAAATTATACTTGATAAACTGCACAGCTGGGGTAAGTATGCTCATGAGAAAATAATCAACTCTCCTGGTTCAGTAGCACCTGCCTGATGGTAGCTTTTCAAAATGGTTGCCTGAATAGCTCGTAAATTTCTGGGCAAATATCCTCATTGTGTCAGTGAACAATGCATTGATGGGAGAGAACAGGCGTCTGCTGATCTTCTTCGAAGTAATGATTAGTTGAAATGGGTTCTTGAACTGAGGAAAGAAGGTGTGGAGCCACAGAGTGATGACGGATGCTTTTAAGTATGGCTCTGTAAAGCTGAATCCTTATTGGCTGAGATACAGTACAATGAGTTTCCATAACTCTCTCAGTAACAACATCATCTTGACTCAGCATGTGAAGGTCTTCAAGCACCTTAAAAGATTTGTTATAGTGAAGCCCTGAAATCTGAACCAATTAACAGTGCTTACAGTAGTGCTAGTGGTGCTCTTAATGCACAGAGACTGTACCAATGCTTGGCCTCTGTAGAAATATCAACAGCTTTGAATGTGCAGCTTTAGTTTATTGCTACCACCGCAGGGTGCGAGTCATGCTATTTCCCTGCAGTAGACAGACTTGTCATTGTCTTTCATGAAAAATAATACAGAATCATCTGAAAACTTGAAGACTTTGTCTGAGGGGTGAAGAGGAATACAGTCATTTGCATAGTAAAGGATGGTAAAGGAGAGTGTATGCATCCTTGCAGTGCACCAATATTGATTATTAATGGCTCCAGCAGAACAGATCTGAAATGTGCATACTGTCTCCTGTCTCTCAGGATCTTTCGCTGGACAGTCATCTGAAAAAGCTTGCCGCACAATCTTTCAGGGATATAGTCTGAAAGAATTCTATTAAATGGACTCAGGCATTGAAACCAGTGTTGAACAAAGGGTCCAGGACATGGTGTAGACTCATGCTGACTGCATCCTATAATGACTGTTGGCCCTATAAGGGGACTACATGCATCAAGATGGATACTAATTTTCCTTTTCAAAAAATTATAATGCCTGATGGTTTATGGTCATCATTGCCAGTGCCACTGAGGGAGGAGAAGAATTTTTGTTGTTGTTGTTTTGGAAACTTGGACATTTCTTTTTTTAGTGTTCACATTATGCATTAAAATCAGAAATACAAATCAGAAATTTACTCTAAACATAGTGACCTCAACAGACAAGTCTAGTTAGGAAAGTGCTACCATAACATTGCAGAATTGGTGCTTTAATATCGAAATAATTAAAATATGGTCAAGATGGGGTGGTATGGTAATTATTTTGCAGGACTGACTTTATCACATACTCTTCATGGCATTGTTGCTTCAGTCAGTCAGGTCAAAGCTTATCAACGTTATGTGGCAATAAAATGAAGTCGGCTGAGAACCTGAATGTACTGTATGATCAGGTTATCACATCAATGGACTTTTTCTTGCCTGATTGCACAGATATAAAATTGAGGCTTAAATAGTGAAAGAGTGGTCCAGGGAGCATCAGGATTCATTTTCACACATGAACTGGCACCACAAAGTCCTGACCTCAACCCTCTTGATAGTCTTTGAGATGTGCTGGAGAAGATTTTCTGGAGTGGTTCAATTTTCCTGCCATCAAATCAAGATGTTGGTGAAAAAAGACCCCGACACTGGATGGGGAAAAATTTCGTGCCTTTGAAGTAACTTTTTATTCATCCATTCATTCATCCATTCATTCATTCATTCATTCAATCAATTATTTATTTATTTTTGCTGGGTGGTGTACATTAATTAGTTAATCATTTAGGTAAATGCTTGAATATTTAGCAGTGTGTTACTGTTATTTACCATTGTTCTATTCATTCATGAACTTGAATCCTTCTCTTGAGGTGGAAATTAGAACAGCCATTTTAACGTCAGGCATGAGGATAGGAGGAAACCGGAGAACCTTGGAAGCTTGAGGAAAATCCACATAGACATGAGGAGAACATTCATTCATTTTCGGAACCATTTAATCCCACTAGGGTGATGGGGAGGCTGCAGCCTATCTCAGCTGACCCTGGGCAAAGACGGGGTACACCCCTGAAAAACTAGGCAGTCCATCACAGGGCCAACACAAACACACACATGACTATCTACACCAAGGGGCAATTTGAATAGCCAGTTTGCCTCATGTATATGTCTTTGAACTGTGGGAGAAAAGTGGGGTATCCAGAGTAAACCCACATAAGAACAGGGAGCACATGCAAACTGCCCACAGAAACACCTTTGGCGAGCACATGACTCAATTCAGGACCTTAAAGAGAGCATGTAACGCCATAATTATTTAATAAACCCTTAAAGTACTGCTGAAGAAGCTTTTTTTTCCAAAGAGAGGAGCGTAGCCACCTAGGAGTCAGCTGTTCCTGAATTAAGTGTTCTATCCTGAGCTCTGATTACGTCTTTCCTTATTCTATAAGTCTTCAACTTTCCCACCTCTAGCACTTTAGTGAATGAATGTGTAAATTGGTGTTAATGAGCATATATGTGTTAGGCTTCCAGTCCTCTGAGGAATTTATTGGAAACCTGGATATGCTAAAACGGTTACTTAAGAAGGCTGCATGAAATGGTGAAATATTGTTAAAGGCAATTTTATAAGCTGTACCTCATTATCAATCCATGCAAAATAATTATGACAGCTGAACATGTGTGTTGTCCAAAAATGGATTGTAGTAAACTGATCTGGACAAGGATTTTGAATAATGAGGCTGTTTATGCTGAAGTTTATGACGAAACCTGTCCAGCAGGTCTGGACTTTTCTAGTAAGCTTGAAATAGATTCCAGTCATTTTGAATGGAGGAGACCTAGAAAAAAGTAAACAGAAATAAGTCCTGGAAATGTGACTGGTTGTTGTAAATAGCTGGTGATTGAGCATGGACTTTGCTAATAGAAAGCCATAATGCCTATTTGACTGCCACATACTTCTCAGCTAGTCAGATAAAAAAGCGTTAACGCTGTTTCAACAGTCTGTGCTGCCTGTCTTATTGCCAGTCTGAGAAACGGATAGCAAACTATTGATGGACTAGTTTACATTGATCAAAGACTTACTACTTTCACTACGTTCACAGATACAGCTAATTAAGCATACCATGATTAAACAGCATTGAGTGGATTAATGTCAACATCAGTAAGAGCTGGTGATTAACAGTGACAGGAAAAGCGCAGTTATCAGGCTGACTAAGACAATGAAGTTTAACTTGCAAATTAAAAGGAAAGTGATGTAGCGACTACCTGCTGTAGGGAAGCACACTAGGATGCTCGACTCCTCAGATATTTGTTTTTCAAAGGAAAAGGGGCGGCAAGGTGGTGTAGTGCTTAACACGTCAGCCTTACAACAGAAAGGTCCTAGATTTGAGTCCCAGGTTTGGGCGTTTGTATGTTTGTAATATCCCTGTGCTTGCGTGGGTTTCCTCTGGGTACTTTGAATACCTCCCACAATCCAAAGACATGCATATTAGGCTAACTGGCTGTTCCAAATTGCCCTTAGGTGTGAGTGTGAATTGTTGTGTGCGTGTTGAATTGCGAGGGACTGGCGAGCGGTTCAGGGTGTGTTCCGCTTTAACTCAGTGTCTGCTGAAATAGGTTCCAGCCTTCCCATGACCCTCAAAGTAGGATTAAATGGTTTGGCAAATGACTGAGTGAGTGAGTGGGTGAGGACAAGCCTAATCACATGTTTCAGGATCATAGAATCGTACAGTCATAAGAACAGGAATGTACAAGTACTTGAGTTCAGATATTTATTATGACCTAAATGACAGTTGTGTTGCGTTCAAAATGTAGTCATTTTATTTTCTCTAAAAAGTGGACCAACAATTAAAAACCATTCAGTCATCCGAAGTGCTTTTTACAATGATGGTTGTGGGGCAGCTGGAGCCTATCTGAGCTGAATTGGAATACTCTCAATAGTTTGCCAGTCCATCGCAGGGCCAACACACATAACCATTCACACATATTTTAAACAACCAATTGACAAAATATACATGTCTGTGGACTGTGGGAGGAAACTGGAGTACCCAGAGCAAACACACACAAGCTAGGAGAGAACATTCAGACACGCTCAGTGAGTCTGGACTCGAACCCAAGACCTTCATGCCATCATGTCGCATAACAATCCAGAAACATGTTAGACACCCTATTCACCAACATGCAAAATCATCTTTAGCAACAATAATTTTAAATAAACATTCTCTATAGGGGTTAATACGTTTATCACATTGCTCTGAAGAAATTTTCACCCACACTGCTTTTCTGCTCAACATGATGGCAAAGAGTGATTATATGGGTTACTGTTACTACCTTTCTTGAGGGTCGAAGCAATCTGTCCATTTTGATCCTACCTGTTTTATCAGCAAGGTGTTTCCACACACAGAACTCTCTCTCGTGCTTTTCTTTTCTTTCACAGCATTCTGTTTTAATCTCTAGAGTCTATTGTTTTGAGTGAAATTCCCAGGAGACCATGAAGTACTCAAGCCAGCCTATCTAGTACCTACAACCATGCCATGGATAAAGACACAGAGATCACACCTTTTTTTTTTTTTTTTACATTTGTTTTCTGACCATTAACTGAAGCTCGTCTGCCTTGAAGAAAACTGCTTGGACGAAACACAGCCTGTACTGAGAACTCAGCACAAGAAAAATCTGGCATGCTCGGAAATGTGAACCGCATATGTGCAATTTTAATAATCTGTATGCGGCACCCAAAAATTCTACTTAAGCTGCTGTGTAAGCCGAGTCTGAATACAGATAAGCTTCCCTGTTTAAATATTGATGTAACTTTGGAACTTAAGTTTCTAACTTAGGCTTCTAACTTTGAATACGGCCCCATGTGAATGCCTTTAAATGTGCTAATGCTGAGTAGGCAATTAATTACTGTAAAATATCAATTTATTTCTTTCGTATTTCTTTTATTATTACAAGACCAATGCAGTTTAGTTGTAGTAATGCTGTGTAACTAACTTAAATGTAGTGACAGTGAACTCCAACTAGGGCAAACAGCATGAATAGATGCTATGATTGAATCTCATGTCAGCTGTCACTTTGTGTACGCAGGTTTTAAGGTCAGTGTGGAGGTGCATAGTACATTGGAATGAGTCAGATCGTTATTAGTAGAAACATGAACACTGGGAAAAAAATTACTGGAAGATTCAAAATAAATAATCACACAAAATATTTCAGTTTACCTGTCAGTTTAATGATTTACACTGAGACAGTGTGAAATGTTTTGATCAATTGCTTAAGTTTTTAAACTGATCCAACATGCCTCTGTTTGCTGTCTTCTTTCTTTTTCTGTCCCCTCCAGTCAAGTCCAGCAAGATCACATAGATTCCATAACACAATTCAACAGTAAATAAATAAATGAATGAGATTATCAAGAGGAGCCTTATACCCATAAACCTCCCCTGGGAAAAGCAAATTTGATTGGCACAACACTGCAACCAGACTGCCATTCTGGACAGGTTAAAAAAAATTGTTTATTTATTTATTTTTTTTATTTTTATTATATTATTATTATTTTTTTTATATATATATATATATATATATATAGATAGATAGATATAGATATATATAGACTGCCTGGCCAAAAATAAGCCCAACACTCTAATATATTCATGGAGAGCATTTAGCTTCGTTCACAGCATGTGATGTCCATGGCATTGTTGCAATAAAATGAAGTTTATATTGCAATAAAATTAAGTCAGCTGATGACCTGATTGTACTGAACGAGCTGGTTATTACATCAGTGAGCTTTTTCTTTTCTCGTCGTTGTTCATATAATCACTGTCGCACGTTTGACAGAGATTGGTTTGCTGAGAGTAACTGCAGTACATGCATTACTCGGATCACCACAAAGAGGTTCTCAGCACGATCCTCTTTTTTCTTCCCTGATGGCACGGATATAAAATAGGGACTCATTTAATGAGAGAGTGGTTCAGGGAGCATGAGAAATCATTTCCACATATGTATTAGCACCCCAGAGTCCTGACCTTAATCCTATTGAAAGTTTCCGGGAAGCGCTGGAGAAGACTTTATGGAGTGGTTCAGTTTTTTCCTCATCACTTCAAGACGTCAGTGTGAAATGAACATCTGCCTTGGTTTCCACATTAGATTGCCAATTGAAGAGCGATAACCTTTGACTTGATTTACTGTCTAAGTGCAAACAAAAAACAGTCACATTTAAAAATTTTAATTTGATGCTGGAAAATGCATACGGACACCACAAAGTAACAACATTAGCACTTTACTGTAATGCGATTGTTTGGAAATTCCAGCTTTGATGCATTTATGCTAGAAGGTAATTACATTTAGTGGAACTGTTATTCAAGTCGTTCTTCCCGGAAACTATGCAGTTTCTGAAGGCTGTCGAGGTCACTTTGACGGACTGGTAATTTTAGAATTACAGAAAACCTCAAAAAGCTTTTTTTCACCATTTCTATGATTTCAACAAGCAACGAAAGCAACAAGCCAAAACGAAAGTGTTCAAATGGAAACTTCTCTGCACTATCATATAGACCCATTAAAAGATGACATCACCAGTGAGGTGATCCAGCAAACCAGATTCTATGGGCTGGCAAACGAAAACAAAGGCATTCAGTTCACACATGAATTACTGAATTATATCCATTTTTATTTTAAAACCGAATGTCAGTTAGCTGTTGTGCACCGGAGTGCACAGATATATATAATCCTGAGTCAATTTTGCGTAGAACAGTGCTCAATACATCGAAGTAGAGCTAAATATATGGTATGCGGGAAAAATAAAAGGACTACAGTTTTATCCCGACAAGCCTGTTTTGTGGTTGCCCACTCAAACTGTAGTCCTTTTATTTTTCCCACATACCACACACACACACACACACACACACACACACACACACACACACACACACACACACACACACACACACATATATATATATATATATATATAGGGTTTTTTATTTTTATTTTTTTTTTTATTTTATTTGGGCATTCATTTTTTTATATTTTTTCCAAAGAATAGCAGCAGAAAATAAAAATGGCAAAGGGCACTCAAACGGACAGCCTTGCATGAGCCTTAAATTTCACTATTTTCTAACTCACATGCTTACCAGAAGTTTTTTTTAAGACAGCAATTGTATCCATAACAAAACCTGGAGAGTTTTACCAATGATAGATTAGAGTAGTCATTCATACATTCAATAATGTGAGTGCATTCTTGTTATTTGTACTTTCTTTACTTTCTTACTTTGTACTTCCAGTTTGATTGCTGATTGAAGTGATAGAGAGCCGGTAACAGCAGTCTGCATGCATGGTTAACATTTTTAATTAATAAACTCACTTCATCTTACATCTCCTTTCATGAATAGTGAGCACTTTATTACTGAATGGCTGATGATTCTTGTGAAAATCCATCAAATAATACCTCCTCAACACGGCTGGAGTGTTGACAATTATATAGATCCAAAGATTTGTAGGCTTTCAGTGATTTATGTGTGTAAAGTCCAGGGTAGTGTATAAGGGGCTAGATGTAAATATCTGGAAGATTCACATTCAGCTTCTTAGGCTACTAACGTTATCTGTTTTTATTAAGGATGCTGCATGGATCAGGAATATTCTCTCTAAAAGCAACCAATTTAACATATCAATCCAACACAAGTTTATTCAAGTTTGTACACTTGTTGTGGGTCTGTGGTTCTTGTTTTGTTACTGGAGTTTACTGTTACATTCCATTCCTTTTTCTTTTGTTTTTTCCCTTTGCCCACCCAGTGACTGCACATGCTCAGAAAATGTAAATCAAAACATCATTCCGTGGGTCTATAGGAGTCTATGTTTTTAAAGCTATGTAAGCTAGGTTGCTCTTGCATAGACTAGTATTAACAAACTATTGATAATTAAACAGTGTAAAGATATAAAGCTATTAAAGATGGACATTACATGTGTTAGGCAGCTGTTGTAGAGTATATACTGATACTGCTACAACCAGGAACGATGAAGTTTAAGCATCTTAAACATTCAAGAGGGCATTTGAACTGCCAGGGGCTGAAAGCAGAGGCTCAAGCCCACCATGTGGGCTGTGTGTGGATAATGTATGGTCGTATTATTATAATAGGCTCTATATCCCTCGGGGTAGTTCCTATACAGTACAGACCTCGTCAAGTATTTTTATTTTTCCTGTTTAAAAAATAAAGACAAATCCGCAGACAAACAACATGGTCGCATCTTTTTTTTTATTGTTTGTTTATTTATTTATTTATTTATTTTTGTAATCTCAATGAAGAGAAGTCTCTAGGTTGAAGTCAGTCAACTCAGAAGTTTGTTTAATGTAAAAATTCCCTATTTTGTACCGATTAACCTTACTAAACTGCATAGAGTTTTAACACTATGCTTACTGCATTCTGCATCATATGTTCCAAGTTAATCAGCAAAGCTCAAAGGGGCCTTTGTAATCATACCCATAAAATACAAAGCATTGCACAAAGTGAAATCCCTCGACGCCCTGTGATGAATTGCATTTGATTACAATGTCATAATGAATGCACTGTACGGATTGTATTAGCACGGTGATTCGCTAATACTTTCACAGCCATGCAGCCATTGTGGGCGAAGAGGAATGGGGCAAGCTGTGTTTCTTATGAGCTAATTTGTTTTGAGTAAAGCTTTATGGATCTGTTTGGATGCAGTGGGGCATATTGAGAGTTGTTATTAAACAATATTGCTTCTTTCAGAAATGGAATTGGGAAGCCGTCCAACTTGTTGGTCCACTATGGCTTGAGCTGAAACATGGTTTCGGATTTTTCTTCCATTCTGGCCTTTGAATAGAAATTAATCATTCTAACTTTTTTTGTGAAAAGAAAAAGATATTTAAAAAAGGTATTCTAATCAATTTTTAACCATCATTTATGTATGTATGTATGTATGTATGTATGCATTTGTTTGTTTGTTTGTTTGTTTGTTTATTCATTCATTCATTCATCCATTTATTTATTTATTTGTTTGTTTGTTTGTTTATTTAGCTAGCCATTTTGGAGATGATCCGAATTAAATTCTGACTCCAGAAACCGTTTATTTTTTTATTTTATTTTTTTTTTAATGATTTTATAACATTCATATCAAATTCAAGTTTTATTTGTCGCATACAAATTATACACAGTACAATATGCAGTGAAATGCTTAGTACAACTGTCCAAAGTAACAAGAAGGAAAGAACAATAAACTTTTAAAGTATTTTAAAGGTCAGATAAATATAAAAATGCAAAAAGATAGAAATAAAAAAAATATAAAGAATAAAATATACATATCAGATAAAATATAGGATACACACATATATGCATATATATATATATATATATATATATATATATATATATATATATATATATATAGATAAATCCCCTGATGAGTGGGCAACCACGAAA
>JAOUQZ010000012.1:13402403-13413069 GCA_028564935.1 Neosilurus hyrtlii
GTGTGTGTATATATATATATATATATATATATATATATATATATATATATATAGGATTGTGTTCCTCTTTTTATCTTTGAAATCATTGATTTCATTACTATTTTAGTAACTGATGTATTACAGTATAGTTCACTGATTCTGTCATACAACAATACAGTCAATGATTCTGAAATCCTAGAAATGCAAGAATATTCCATTCAAAAGCTACGCGATAAGTCGTTTTTTAGATAAAAAGCACTCTAACTGTAAAAAGGTTTTGAAAATGCCACAATGGAGCACACGTCAATGTTGTAATGGAGCACTTTTCTTCTGTTCCTGTGTACTACATACAAAAACAATTAAAAATACTTTTAAAAAATTGTTTGTATACGTACAGTATGTTCAAGAAGGTCCTGGGTTTGAGTCCCGGGCTGTTTCTGTGTGGAGTTTGCATGCTCTCCCCTTGTTTTTTTTGGGTTTCCTCTGGGTACTCCGGTTTCCTCAGACAGTCCAAAGACATGCACATTAGTCTAATTGCCCCATGTGTGGATGTGAGCGTGAATTGGTGTGTGTTAGCCCTGTAGTGTGTGTGTGTGGATCCATATTTTGTGACTACTTGGGTGAATGTCCGTGTGCCAGCATTTGAGCCACTTGCAGCATGTAGTAAATGCTGTGCTCCAGGTGAAAGGCTTTATAAATGCGTATATTGATTTATTCTGTAGTCCCCATGATCAATGGGTCAATAGGTGTTAACACAGAGTCCAACTGCAGCTCTCAATTCATTGCAGAATAAATTTTAGCATGCACACCCTGATCCTGATCCTTCACATGGGCTCCCCCTCCCTTTTTTTTTTTTTTTCCTGAACAGGTAAGGGCTCAACCCTGCTGATATAGGCAATTCCTCAAATGACCTCGAATTTTGAGCTGCTTAGTAGGGTCAAATTTGTACTTAGAGAGGGTCAAGGATGGGTCGTGTGTGTGTGTGTGTGTGTGTGTGTGTGTGTGTGTGTGTGTGTGTGTGGCTGGATATGGAACGTTGCCAATAAGAATGACCTAACCTCCTAATCCGACGTATAAGACTTCAAAACTAGGTATATACCTTGTACTAAATTGCTGCAAAAAATGTAGTTGCACCCAAAGCTCTTGTTTATCAAGCATCAATTTGCATATCATTCTTTTTAAATTGCATGATTCATTTGATTAATTCATTCAGTGAATTAAATTTGTGTGCATGTATGTATTTATGTATTTATTTTATTATTATTATTATTATTATTATTATTATTATTATTATTATTATTATTATATCAGTGATAGTGGATCTGTAGACAATCTCAAGGTCACTTGGTATGAGGGGGAGTGCATTTTAAATGAGACCACCACAGCGATTTATTTATTTGTTTACTTTTCAGTCGTAATGTAGCATATCATGGGGAACAGTGGTAGGGTGCTGGATTACTGATCTCAAGGTCGTGGGTTCAAGCCCCTCTATCAACGGATTTTTAACTGCCGCCCCCCACAGTGCAGCTAACTGGGTTATCAAATGCAGGCCATGTATCTCACTGTCTGTGGTGAGAGGCATGTAAAAGAACCATTGCTGATTTTTGCTGCATAGCCGTCAGCGTGTTTCTGCCCTGCAATTGTCTGGCGAGCTGTCCAGGGTGTACGCTGCCCTCGCCCAGAGTCGACTGAGATGGGCGCCAGCCTCCCCGCGACCCTAATTAGGATTAAGCAGTTCAGAAAATGAATGAATGTAGCATATCATAATCCTCTAATTACACTTGTCAATGACACAAATCTTTTCCAACCAGAGCATACTTAGTGATCTGCCTTTCTTAATTATGGACACCAATGTACTGCAATCAAATCAGCAATCAGCTGTAAGCTCAGCTGGAAAAAAGTACTACTGTAAAGTCTGTCCACATACAAATGGCCATACTCAGAATGGAGTCACACTCACATTGTAATGGACTGCTGAAATCGGTATTCAGACCTCAGACCTAAACATAAAGTTGCATTTTATTCAGAAAGTTACACAGGTGGGTTGGTGTGTCTTAATTATGTGGCCATAGATTTGAGCCCATTTGTATTCCGCTATATTAAAATCAAGCAAATGTAAATTTGTTACGTTACATAATAAAAAAATTATGTAACCGTTATGTACGATGCTGTAATGGACATTTTATGATGTAAAAATAAAATGGCATGTGTCAGAAATATCATAATTTGAGACATTGCTTATCTCAAATACTCTTTAGGGGCAGTGGTGGCTCGGTGGTAGGGTGCTGGATCACTGATATGAAGGTCGGTTCAATCCCCACTATCACCAAGTTGTCACTGCTGCCCCCCCAGTGCAGCTAACTGGGATATCAAAGGGCAGCCATGTCTCTCACTGTCTGTGGTGAGAGGCATGTACAAGAACCTGTCGTTGTCGTTCATAAAGAGTAGGCCATTGAGTTGCCGTCAGCATGTTTCTGCCCTTCAATGGCCTGGCAAGCTTTCCAGGGTGTACTCTGCCCTTGCCCAGAGTCAGCTGAGATGGCCGCCATTTTTATTTAGGATAAAATTTTGATTTACCTTGACATAAAGGAGATGAGCACATGGTCCGCTTAACCTTGTAAATAGTTATCATGTTACGGTCGAGCACAGTGACTTATTATCTAAAGAACAATAACCCCTGTCCTGCACAGTTTCATGATCTTAATAAATCCGGATCGGGTGTATTTAGGAAGTAATAGAATTTTGATGAAATATTGTATTAATTTTACAGCTGAGAATAAAAGTAGCAAATAATCTGCAAAATGCACAGTAATATTTTTCATGTATGCTGAAATAAGAGATAGTAATTCATAAATGGATTGCATTAGCAGTGATAAAGATTTTAAAGAAAGAAAAGTAACTCCAAATGAAATACAGAGGGGAAAAAACAGTAGATTGTGTGATCATTAATCCAACAAGCGGAAAATCAAACTCCCTTTTACCCTCACTCTCATTTGCCGGACCACTTTATCCTATTAGGGTCATGGCGAGGCTGAGTGAAGGCAGGGTACACCCTAAACAGCTCACAAGACCATCACAGGGCCAACACAAATACAACCATTCACACTCACACATGGGGCAATCTGGAAAAGCCTTATATGCATGTTTTTGGACTGTAGGAGGAAACTGAATGGTAAATCTGATTTGTTTTGGTTTACTGTAAAGTTTAGTTTTTAATGGTTTCCACCAATAGCTACAGAAGCTGTCCACTTAGGTGTGAGACCTACCTGCTTGAGAATTGAAGAATAGAATGCTTACTCCAAAATAAACCCTGACCTCTGTATTGTGTGGTATATAAAAAAATAACCGAAACTTATCTACTGGTAAATATTAGAAGGCAGTCTTGCCAAGTAGCATCCATATTCTATTTATAAGCCGACAGAAGAAATCAGACTGACAGTAACTATAGCTTTAGATGCTCTCGATATACTTCATGTGACTAATAATAGAAACAGATTTTAAACTGATGTTGAACTTTGAAGCAGATGGGTAACAACAGTACAGACTCACTGATAACCCAAAATATAAAATTTGGGAAATGAAAAATAAAAGTATAATCCATATATATGAACATATCCTTCTATCTATCCATCCTTTCATTCATCCATTTGCTGAATCACTTCATCCTATTAGGGTTGCTGGGAGGCTGGAGCAGGTATCAGGTAAGTCCATGGCTGGGCTTACACACATACACACATCAACACCTAGGAGCAGTTTGGAATTAGCCTAAGGTAAATGTTTTTGGACTGTGGAAGGAAACCCACAGAAGCATAGGGAGCCCATGCAAACTCCACACAGAAACGCCACTACTGAGCCCGGGACTAAAACCCAGGACCTTTTTCTGCTGTGAGGTGGATGATCCAACCCCTGTGCCACCATGCCTCCCCATGAACAATGTGGAAAACATAAATTCCTGCATGAATCGTCTACACTGTGCATGCAAGTCACGATTATAGACACAAAATTATTCCAATCACTGCATCTGTTGCAGCTGTTACTCGGCATCATTATTAGGACAGCTGTTATCCTCTTTTGTATTCCTCTTTATACTGTACTCTGCAGGACAAATGTTTTAGAACACCTTATTTTTTATTCATTTCTTTGCCAAACTGCTTAATCCTATTAGGGTTGTGGGGAGGCTGGTGCCTATCTCAGCCGACTTTGGGCGAAAAGCGGGGTAAAACCTGAATAGCTTGCCAGTCCAGGGCAGGGCCAACACACACACACACACACAAACGTTCACACTCTCACTTGGGGCAATTTGGAACAATTTGGAACACAACAGCTGATTAGCCTCTGGCCTCAAGGGCCTTTTTGCTGTGAGGCAGACGTGTTATTCACTATGCCACTCAGCCGACTATTCATTATTATTTTTTTTAATTTATTATTTTTTTTCCAGTTTCATTAAAATTTAGGCAGTTCAAGCCCAGTGATGACTTAAAAAAATAAGCAAAAGTAAGTGGTATGTAATAACTACCTTAGTAGAAAATAACAGGCTTGAAATCATGGGGTGGCACTACAGTCTTCAGACTGAAACCCCATGAGTTGGTTTGGATGAAGTGAACAGAAGGGTGAAGGGAAAACAACCAACAAGTGTGAGCTCCCCCCAAAAAAAAATAATTATAATAAATAAATAATTGTATAACTAAAAGAATTCCACAAGAGTGGTGTGGAATGTGCTGCAAAAGGTTTGGATTTGGAAGGTTTGGAAAATTTGGATTATTCATCTGTTTATTCATTCATTCATTGGTTTGTTTGTTTGTTTTTTTACCTCAAACTGTTGTTATAGTATTTTCAGATATTAAATGTCATAAAAGTAAATAACTTAATAAAATTAGGATGTTGTAAATTTTTTGACCTGCAGCATATGTAACACAGGCCTGTACAGGATTATTGTTATTCTGTTTGGCAGGAGAGAGCAAATTTTTCCTATTGCCCAGAAATCAGGGCCAAATAACTCCTATATAAAGTCATAGAAGACTATGGATTTGTCAGAATTCAAACAGATAATGTTCTGGGATATAACAGATTATTTATTTTAGTCCAACACTTGCAGGCAAAACCCACAGAGCATTATCTCTGATGTGCGGCATTCATAACCGAGGCTCTTTCAGCTCCCTGAACTCTTCTTGCCCTTCTTTTCTATATCTATAAAAAGACGTGGGCAATAATAAAGACGACACACACTGAACGACACTCACTGGACTTTTTTCAACTACTCAGGATCAGCAGTAAGATCTTAGTTTTGCCACAGTAACAAAAGAAAAGAAAATAAGAGCAGCATAATAAGAGAAAAGGTCTCTTTGGGAGGGAAGAATAGCAGTATTGACTTTTTTTAACTCACTATGAGAATTTGGAGCCCAGATGATACTCTTAATATGACACTAATCCCCAAGCATCTAGTGGTTAAAATGAGCTGAATCTGTATATAATACATAATCCATCTTACTGTATGAGAGTGTTCTCGTGTGTCACTTTCGGTTAGCTCTTTATTGACTCATGTAGGCTGTGTTTACTCATTGTCTCTCTCTCTCTCTCTCTCTCTCTCTCTCTCTCTCTCTCTCTCTCTTTCTTGTGTGACCTTTTGCTAGTGCGTAGTTGGCTCACTCTGACAGAGTTGCCCTTCCTTTGTGCGTTTAAGTTCATAGCTTTGTGTGGCGTGACGAATGTCATAGCACAGGATCCCCTCCGTGGGTCTAAATATAGCCAGGGATTTGAAGCCCCTGATGTCAAAATAATCATTTGCTTCCTGTGGCAGAAGTGTGTGTGGATGGCAGAAGTGTGTATGTGTGTGTATTTGAGGGCGGTGTTCTCGGGATAGAGGACAGTGTGTGTTAGTGTCATAAACCGATACAAATACAGTCAGCACTTGCCTGGTTGAGGAGCATCTCTACTTTTGGTGCTATATTGGTGAGTACCAACTTGGGTTTTTTCTATTCTGAGACAGTGATTGAGTAATGATGTTGTTGTTGATGATGATGATTAAAAAATCTGCCTCCTTAAGTCTAGATGAGAGAACAATAGAGAGAATAAGCACAAATCCCTATAAGAGCCATTGCTTTTCACAATTCACTGTTCATCTTAACAAGACTTACCCTTCAGGAGCTCCCACAATACCATTTGTATTAACCCAAGCTGGTGTATGATGAATCATACTCTCTAGTGCTAGATTAGCTTTGTCCAAAGCCAAGCAGTCACAAAAAGAATAAACATTAGACATACATTATACCACGCTAGGGAATCACTTGGCAGGACAATCTATGAGAATGATGAATTACCTGTTTACATTTGGGTGGCCGTGTTATTTGTTTTGGAACTGAACTGGCACACCATTGGCTTGCCGGGTTTGAATTCTTAGATGCCGGATGCTATTCTGTGTTGTGTCTCATGTGCTGATTTAACAAACCTGTTAAGACCTCAACCTTTAGGGGTATACACCTTTCTGTCATTTTCTTTCTTTTTTTACTTATATTTTTAACTTCTGTTTACGTCTTTTCATCTTGATCCCGTTAGCGAAGAAAGGTATTTAATCCATCCACGGCATTCGATTACTGCTACAGGTCAGTGTTAAAGCTAACCCATGAGGCAGCGTTGCTCTCAGCACACCAGGAAGGAGGATAATCGCTCTAAAGAAGCTTAGACTTAGTGTCAGGAACATAAAGGTGGCCATGCTTTCTGCCATTCAAAATGCACTAGCTCAGAAGCTAAGCCATTTCTTCAGAACTTCTGCAGAGTTTTGATGGGGTGAAAGAGGAAACGTTTGTCAGATCCTCTGCACTTGAACGAGGTCCTTTATTATCCAACTACTTTATGCTAAAAGCCCATTAGCATGAAGCTCTTGTGAGGGATGGCAGTTCATGTCTGCTCAGTGCTGAATGAGTCATGCTGGTGTTAATGTCCATGTATGGTTGGTATAGGAAATAACGACCTCCCTTGAAAATATTCGCATTTTGTTGCTTTGCAGCCTGAAATGAAGATGCATATCTTTTTTAGCTGACATTCCACAGATTTTCAATAGAATTTAAGTCTGGGATCTGTCTAGACCATGCAAGGACATTCACCTTTTTCTACTTTAGCCACTGTTGTAATCTTCAGGTTATTGTTATGCTAAAAGGTGAACCTTCTTCCCATTGAAAACCTTCTAGCGGAGGGCAGCAGATTTTCAACTAGCAGTTGTTGGTATTTTGCCCCATCCATTTTTCCTTCTCACTTGACAAGTGCCCCAATCCTTCCAGCACAGAAACACCCCCACAACAGAATGCAACCACCACCTTGCTTTGCTTTAGGCATGTTGTTCTTTGGATAAAAACCTGTATTGTATGATTACCTGA
Source organism: Neosilurus hyrtlii (assembly GCA_028564935.1). NCBI lineage: Eukaryota > Metazoa > Chordata > Actinopteri > Siluriformes > Plotosidae > Neosilurus > Neosilurus hyrtlii. The sequence goes on from JAOUQZ010000012.1 coordinate 13,409,753, forward strand.
TATACCTTTTAGTGTTGAGGCCACATACATGATTTTGGTCTCATCTGACCATAATACATTTTTTTTTTTCGGCCTCAAAATCTCAATTAAGACTTCATTTGGCCTTTGTTGAGGATTAGTTTTTTGTTCTTGCAACCCTTCCATGAGATCCACAATCTAATATTGTTGTTACATACCCACAATCTTTTTTTGCAAAAAAAAATAAAAAATACTGTGGTTGCTGCGACTCTTGGTAACCTCTCTAACCAGTCTCCTCCTCATGCTTCCAACCAGTTTTGAGGTCTAATTCAGATAGAGTCCTAGTATTACCAACTACTTTCCTCTTCTTGATTATGGACTGTACTGTGCTTCTAGGGATTGATAAAGCTTTTACATGTTTTTTCTTGTATCTATCTCCTGGCTTGTGCCTGTCCACAACTTCATACCTGAGATCTTTTGACAGTGCCTTGTCACTCATAATTAATTGTTTGCTTTCACTAACACTTTCAGACACTGGATTGGTCTAGGAATGTCTGTTTTCCTTTTAACTAATTAGAATAATTGCAATTGATCACAGGTCAAAGCCAATGACCTTGTTTTGCAATGGAGAAAGTAATTAGTTACAACTGATTTACTTTAAAAAAAAAAAAAGGCAGGTGATTCTTTAACAATTTCAGTGATTCTGTCTTTTCAGCTCCCACAGTCTCTGAAGCTGAGCAGAGTGGAGGCTATAAAAATGGATTCTGTCCATCCGTATGACTTGTTAATGCGATAACTTTGGAAGAAAATGATATGGGATCACCAAATTTGGTGTATGAATTCCCCTCAGGGACATGACACAGGTTAACCAAATTTTTTTTTAATTCATCGCCCTCAGAAGGGCCTTTGATCTTCTATCCATGTCTATTCATCAGACTCTTTAGTGGGATACTACCTTGGAAACAAATGACATAGGATCACCAATTTTAATGTATTTTACATAGCCAATATACTACAGATTTTAGGGGTATACATTTTATGACACCCAGGTAAGATTTATGTTTTTCCTCTGTTTTTTTAAAAAAAAAATTCATATACTTTTATACTTGTATATGTTTTTATGGTCTAAATATCCATATGCACAATTTTGAATTGTGATAGGATGGTTTCCTTTAGAGTATGAGTCTTTTTTCCCCATTGATACTTGCATTCATTTAAAAAGAAAAAGTGTTTTCAGTGCAAATCTTAAAACAATAACTTTGGTAAGGAGAACTAGAAAGGTGAGTTAATTTAGGTTCTGATAATCACCAATCAGATAGTTTTACAGTGAACAAATGGAACAAAAACAAATGCAGAGCTTTAAAGGCAGATACCCGCTGACAGTAATCTGGTCATTTAATTGCAGCGGCTTTTTCGTGCCAAGGACGCAGCAGTAAAGGACAGGGCCAGGCACTGTGCTGCCTCATTATGCCTATCACAGCATGGCCTAATTGAATATTGGAGTTGGCCTTGCATACACAAGTGTGAAAAATGACTGCCATGGCATTTTATGGCATTGTGTGTGTGTGTGCGTGTGCATGTGTGTGCATGTGCGTGTGTGTGTGTGTGTGCGCGCGCGTGCGCACGTGTGTGGGCGCACATGCTACATTCTAAAAGTTAATTTTTTTACTACATTGATGTCTTAATATGCTGAGAGCAGTAACTCATAACACGTGTACTGCAGTGCGCCTGTATGAGGTTGAATAATACATTGATTTGTGATGCTTGAACCCCAGACCTGTGCAGTTATATTTTACACGAGAGCCATCACAGTACCTCATTAGGTTTATGACAAGGTCGAGCTCCTCCACCTTAGTCTTTTAAAAATAGTAAAAATAATTTGTAAAAATAAACAGCCAGCTACTAGTGACACTAACCTCGCCCTGATTCAGAACTTTTTTCTTAGTATTGCAAATTTACTAATGATTCCTCCTGTCTCGTTTCAGCTTCTCATTTCAGGTTTCATAGAATTTCAGATAAGTACATGAATGCGGTGATTATGTCTAGGTGTTATAAGGATATAGTCTTTTGAACTGCTGCTGTAATCAGACATGATTAAACATGACGACTGTGTGCTGTAAGCAAGGCTAAAGGCGGAGCAACAACATATTCGTGTGTGTGACTTTTTTTTTCCAGGCAGTGTAGAATACAGTCGCAGAGGGTAGTAATGTGTTATCCTACTACCTGGATATGGCACAGTTGTGCGTGTGTCATAGGAGCGAAGAGTAAGTCTTATGAGTCAGTATGCTGTGTGACACTGCGCTGTTGACTTCCGTATCAACCCAGCATCCTGTAATAGTATGATTATAATTATGATGATTGCTGTTGTTATTATTATTATTATTATTATTATTATTATTACTATTATTATTATTATTATTACATTATCCCTGATACTGATTACATCCCAGCATATTAGGTCACCCATTATTAGCTCGAAACAGTATGGGTCACATCATCCCTACTTCCTGACTCATTACAGGACTTTGCCTGCAACACAGGAGTGAATCAGCATAACATTCAGTGTATCATTTTTGTTTTGTTCTTAAGCATGACAAATTAAAAAATAAAACTCAAATTCATACATAGGCTACATACTGTACATATATTTGTTATATAAAATAACATTAAGTTTCTATATAAAATGTTAGATTTATATGATATGATATATATATGATTGTTATATAAAATGGCAGTCTATAGGTTAATGCATGTGTGGGGGAGGTAGAAACCAGAAATATGCTTTCGCACACTTTTTCTCTTTAATTACCTAAATGTCAAGTACGGTGAACATCCCACATATAGCAGACTTCACAGTATAATGGCCACCAAAACAAAAGGCAAAATAGGAAACCGTTTTCTAATTTTCTTACTTATGTAGCACTTCACCGTGTTTCACCATGCATCTCAAAATAAGAGCTGTGCTTGTTTATAAGCACTTAGAACAAGAATGTTAATGGAGTATTGTTTAATATTCAAAACAAGTAAAAGTGTTAGTCAGAAAAGCCTCTTATGATCCATTTACCATCACTTTAGCACTGTGAAAAAGGCTAAACTTACAGCACTGCTCACAATATATACTGTACACTGCCTAACTAATATTTCCAATATAGACAGAAAAAAAATAAATTCTAATACTGTCCATAAGGGATGTATCAATCCTTTTTTAATCAGACTTTCTCAGAGTACATGGAGGTATCATTTTCTTTATATATATATATATATATATATATATATATATATATATATTTATATTGTATGTGGGGAGAAAATAACAGTACTACAATTTCATCTCGACAAGCCTGTTTCGTGGTTGCCCA
>JAOUQZ010000012.1:13420305-13444629 GCA_028564935.1 Neosilurus hyrtlii
CTATATATATATATATCTATATATATATATATATATATATATATATATATATATATCCCTCTATTCTTTTTATCTATACTACTTATGTCCTATTTCTATATTCATATATAGGCTTGATGAGAAACATCACACAGTGAGGAAAAATAGGAAGTATAGATGAAAAGGGGGGGGGGGCATCAGAAACATCAAAACAAATTCAGTCAGATTTTCATGGATTTTTTTTAGAAATTCAAAAAATCAAATTAACTACAAAAAAAGGATAATGTTTGTTAGTGATAATGTTTGGTTTATCTTTTTACAAGTTAACAGTGCCATGAAATAAATCATTCTCCCCTGACTTCACCAAACATGAGTAGGAAAGGTGATTATTAAGAATTTGTCTTCTTTTTATCTCCGAGGAAAGAAATGAAGGAACACAGCCTGCTCTAGTCTATGAAATGATTAGAACCTTAGTGCATTAGAGCTAAAAAATTCCACTTCATGTCAATATTCAGAGTAAATGCATGACTGGATAAAAGACTGTAAAACAAAGGCAAGAAAGAGCTTAATGGATTGCATTCAAATATTGTTCTACAGTGAGGTATGTTTTAATTACAGAACTAGTTTTCCAGTGTCTAGTAAAAGAACATTGAAAGAACTTGAAAGAAAAAAATGTTTAAGCCATTTTAAGACGTTTGATTAGATTGTATTAAAGCTGAAGTTTATTTGTATGTAAGAAACACAACTACAGTCAGTCTTACTGCTCATTTTACTCATCAAATGGTTCATCATGCACATACATTGTGTGTGTGTGTGTGTGTGTGTGTGTGTGTGTGTGTGTATATATATATATATATATATATATATATATATATATATATTTCCCGCTTCCTAATTGAATGTCCTGATGTTGCGTGTTAGTGGCTAGCGTACACGTCCTTCAGGAGTTCAATTGAAAACTAGTTTTAGAGAGTACAACACACTGTATGAAATGATCATCTCCTTATGGTTATGTACACTCTAAAACTGGTTTAGAAACCCCTAACCCCCCCCCCCCCCCCAAACCCCACGTGCACACTAGCCACTAACACTGTGTGACATTAGGATATAAGCGGCCTCTGAGTAGGAAGTGGGAAATGAAAGACGTTATTCTATTAGCAGCTTACCTGGGTCATGCCAGTTCCGACTGGTTTTGTGCTGGAGGGTCACATATTAGGACATTCTGAAAATGTTTGTGTTGTTTGGAAATTTTTTGTTTTCTTTCTGCTGAAACCACCAGATTTAAAGTGGACACGGGAAAAAGAACAGTCAGGGAAATCAGACAGTCAGTAAAACCAAGAAAAACACTTCAGGGTGGGCATGTACTAGAAAGAAATCAGTGAGAAGGTGGTGTATACAGACTTAAACAAACTGTTGCGCTTGGCTTATTGAATAGAAAAGATTAATAAAGTCCTTTTTTTTCTATGAAGTGAAGTGCAAAATTGGGGTAAACATCCCCTACGTGTGAGGATTCCATAGTTTTGTTCGAGGTTATACATACAAAAATCATTGCACATTGTTCTCAATGAACTGTGGCAGTTCAGCTGGGATAATTAATTCACAATTGTGATATTGAAACTGCTTTTTAACAAAACACGTTCTCCATGCTCCTTCATCATGCATCCACAGCAATTAATTAGCAAATTAGTATTAATAGGCACGTGTCCATTTGATAAGTGCAGTCTCTCCCATGCTGCTGCTAGAACGAGTGGGCATATGCATGCCTGCCGTGAGGTTATTGGGAATTAAGTCGCTAATTAAAAGCACTGAGTGTTCATCATAGCTCTGAACATCAAACTTTCCAATAACAGGCTTTAAACTCATTACATAGAGAGGAGGGAGTCCAAGCTTGGCTTAATAACATGAATGAGAGGGAGAAAGAATGAAACAGTGCTAAATATAGACAAATGCAAGAGATAAGCAAATTAAATCTATGCGAGAGAAAAACGGATGCCAGAAAGGCTGATGGAGGCTTCTGGTTTGGTTTATGTTATGGGAATATACAGCAGCCATAACAATAACACCATCTGGCTGGTCTGCAGCTAGGCAGTCCTATATGCATCAGGTGGCAACACATTGTGTGTTCTGACACCTTTCTATGATAACCACTGTTAAGTGTTTTAGCAGGTTCTGCTGCATTAGCTTTTTTTGTGGGATCTGACCAGACATCCTTATTAGGCTTTACTCGCTACGCATATTAATAAGCCTTAGGCACCTTGCCAGATCAATGGTTGTTCTTCCTTGGACCTCCTTTAGTAGGTACTTACCAGTCCATACCAAGAACACTCCATAAGACCTACCATTTTTGGGATGAATAGACCCTGTTGTTTAGCCATCACAATGTGGCCCTTAACATCGTCACTCAGATGCTTATTTTTTCTGCTTTCAACACATCAACTTTGAGAACTGATTGTTTAATCAATCTTGTTTTCAGTGTTATGAGTAATCATGGTCTTCAAAATGTGATGCTGACTTGAACAGCCCTGATCAAAATGGAGAAAGAAGAGGGCTTGCACTTACTTATGTGCCAACACAAAGGCACCTTTTTTTTGGGAATAATTATGTAAGGGACTGAAATAACTAGCTAAAGCTGGGATACAAATTTGGCAAATGACAGTATCAGTGCAGTCTAGTTGGTAGGTGCATTTGTTTATTAGTTGCCGGAACTTGCAAGGTCCAAAGTAATGGCCAATGAGGTTATTGCAACCAAACACTACATTGACATTCCTAGTGATCACCTGGTTGATACTGGGAATCTCACCCAGGTGGCAGTCAATGAAGTGCTGGGATCTTGCTGTTGCATCCTCCTCCAGGTGTCGATGTAGACATTCCCACACCTGCTAACTCACTCTACCGGAGCCCGCTATTTATGGCATGGGAGTCATTGGATTTAACATTGTAAGAGAACAGCTGTAATCGATATCTGAGCATGCATTGGAAAGGAGAGGGGATAGTGGCAGAGTGGCATAAGGACTTCTGAGTCTAGTTCACCAAAGGGATTAGGGAAGTTAGACCCAATCACCATGGTTCCACATACAGAATGTCCATAGGAAACATGTCTCCATCTCTTCTTAGACTTGACCATACGATTAATGGTCATAGACAGAGGAGAGGCAAATACTCTGAGTCCCTAAAACTATTCCACACTCATGATGTGAACTGAACTAATGTCCTTAGAATTCCGTATGAAGAGAAGAAATGGTTGATTAATCTCTCAGCAGTTTTGAGGGAGGTGGGCAGGAGTAGCAAGCAAGTGATTTGCAAACAGCATGAGAAACAGTCCATGATGACTAAAAGTCATTAGGATATTGCTTTGCATATTTGGCTACTAGTTTAAAGGACATCATGTAGTCATGTATTGTGAGTGTGCTTGGATGGTCAGTGACAGGTGCAGTATGAGCCCTGGTAAGATTCCCCCTGAGTTACAGAAGAAGAAGGTGAAACCTGGGGCAGGTGAGTGGAAAGTAAAAGCATTTGAAATCTGCTTGTTAAAATCCCATAATATGGACTGAATGAGGCATGATAAAGGCAAGATGGGTTCTGGGTCAGATTGGTGACTGGAATTCAGACACATATGGGACAAAATTGTCTTGAGACAGTTGGCGGTGTGGAGATATTTCAGGTTTTTGTGGTCTATAAGCACTCTTCTAGAGCTCTTCTGAGGTACATAAGCTCAGAAGGATTGAAAGCTACCCCTGGAACAGGGTGAAGTAGGAGATGTCTGCAGGTTCTAATGAGGTTGTCAGGCTGAATGGTAAGGATGATGAGGGTATGCAAGCTGGCTGAGTCCTTTCTGCATTCCAGCTAGTGAGGATATCCAAGGTGAACTCTTGACAGAAGGCAGTTTTTAGGGCTGACTCATTCCACCATCTTTCTGCTGCAAACATCAAAGCTCCAAAACATACCCGACAGCTCTGCAATTCTCCTGTTTAACAACCATTACTCGTTTGCCAATTTCATTACTCCTAGCTTTATGCTCAAACACATGTTGGAATAGGAGGAAATAGATTCCTCACCTTTTTCTCCATGCTGCACATGTCCTTCTGAGGGCTTTGTTGGTGATAGCACTTAGAATGTGTGTGTGTGTGTGTGTGTGTGTGTGTGTGTGTGTGTGTGTGTGTGTGTGTGTGTGTGTGTGTTTTTAAGATTCACAAGGTGTGCTTATTTGAGATATGAAATACAGTAAATGATATATTTCAGTATCCCATGGGGCACTGAATCTGGAAGCCCTTGCACTTGGTCAATCTCCAGCAATTTTACCTGGTCCAGCAATGAAAGCCCAGGTTTGGATGGCCAAAGATGGCCAGGTGTGGACACAGAGGTGAAATGCTGAACTGCGAGCTGAGTCACAGCTGCATTGAGTTGTTGATTTCGTGATCTCATTTTCTGGAGCTGTTGGTCATGTGCTTTGAGATGTTTCTCTTGTGCGTGAAGCTAGGTCTGGTCTGGGTCAAAGCCTGCTGCATATTTGGCTAGCAAAGAAATTTATAGAGAACTGACAACGTGGGACAGGAAGGCAGATGTGGTTCAAGCAGGAAGCTTCAAAACAGTATGCAGAGTTCAGGGTTCACAAACAGGCTCAGGATCGCGTGATAAGCAATCAGAACACTGTAGGTAAGGCAAAAAAATCACAGTCGTATAAACAGGACAGCTTGGCAAAAGTCAAACTCAGAATTAAAAGAGTTGCCTTGCAGTGTGAGTGCGTGCGTGTGTGTGTGTGTGTGTGTGTGTGTGTGTGTGTGTGTGTGTGTACACTAGAGACATGTTTGTAGGTAGTGTGTGTTCATGGGAAATAAACTTTGCTGATCTCTGGTGTGAATGAGACAAGGAGATAAATACGATTAACATTCTCACAGTACAATGCAACATACATGACAACATGATGGCGCTGTGGTTATCAAGTTCGCGTTACAACACGAAGGTTCCAGGTTCAATTCCTGAGCTCGGGGCATTTCGGTGTGGAGTGTTCTCCCTGTGTTTGCGTGGGTTTCCTCCAGATACTCTGGTCTCCTTCCCCAGTCCAAAAATATGCAAAGGCTACTTGGCTCTTCCAAATCACCCCTAGTTGTGACTGTGAGTGCGAATGGTTATATGTGTGTTGGCCCTGCAATGGTCTGGCGAGCTGTTTAGGCTTGAGAAATTGAGCTAAGATGGGCGCCAGCTTTCCCACAACACTAATTAGGATTAAGCGGCTTCGAAATTGAATGAATGAATAATAATAATAATAATAATGTGATGTGATAGGGGGTTTATATCAAATACATATAATACATCTATATGTAAATCACAGGGTCACAATGTGAAATAATGTGCTGAAAAATGCATACATAGCAACTGACAAGATAAATATACTCACTGTGTCACAACAGGCAATGACATCTTATATAATCTGCTGCCTCTGCCATTTTCCCCAGTATACACATTATTATAGCCTCCTGAACTCCTGCCATGTTCACTATTCACCTTTTCGTGGACACGCAGTTTTGAATCAGGTAGAAACCCAAAGTAAAATTTTTATTTTTCCAAGTTCCGAATAATCAAGAGCAAATAATCATATAAATATTGAAAAAAAATATATAATAATAGTTCATAATTAGAGAGTTAATCTTACAATGGTTTTACTGCTAATCCTAATAGGATGTCAATAAACTAAATGCATGCTAATATCATTTGTTTACATATGTCATTGGCATTTCAGTGCCAATAACATTTAAGAGTGTCGGAATAAGCTTATGATGTCTAACAGCAGCTTTGTTGCTAATCTCAGTATTACATCTGGTAAAGTTTAGATTGGGTAGGATTAAATTTACCCTTGTGGCATTTTTCAGATGCCCTTATCCATTTTTGAACAGCAAAGCAATTGAGAGTTAAGAGCAGCACTCAAGGTTTCAGCAGAGACTGAATGGTGGTACTGGGGCTTGAACCACTGACCTTCAGATCACTACTCCAGAGCCTTAACACTCTGCTACGAGCCACTACTAGTGTGGAAAATAGAGAGATTTTGTATGTAGTAAATGGTTTGGTATAAATATTACATCTCTTGATCTTGGTGATTATTTTTAATGCTGAGCATTTCTCACTCAGTCACACCACCCCCACTGAAAACTCTGAATGTCACTCTGAATGTCTGTCTCTTGCCTGTGTGTTTGTGTGTTTGTCCCGTCAACAGTGAGGGTGAGGAAAACTGGGACGCAGAAGGCTGCAAAACACTCCCATCACCCGCAGTCCACACTAAATGCCTCTGCAGCAAGATTTCCACCTTTGCCGTGTTAGCGCAGAAAGCGAAAGACCCGGTGAGTGCCACCTTTACATTTGCACTGAACAGACCTTTAACCTTTGCATTGCCTAGCAACATGTACATTTCCAAAAACACTATGATACAATAGAAAGGGTACAGAACCTTTGACTCTACATTTGTGTTGTTTAAATTTTTTATGTTATCTCTGTATTTTTTTTTTCTTCCTCTTCAAATCTGTCGTTCTTCATCATTTCCAGCTCATCATTTGAAGTAATACAGTAGTTATTAAGTGCTTTGGTTGTTATTATGCTGTCAAAGCTGCTCAAGTACCATACGATTGCTGCTGTCAAGATCATCAGTATCAGCAAGTAAGCACTTGAGAGACTGGTTTTTTTTTTAGGTTTTTTTTTTGTTTTTTTCAAGGAAGTGGAATGTGCGTGGGTGTCACATGGGCAATAACATACTGAGTTTGATGTGCACCTTTGTTGTACACACTTCACAGTTGGAATAAATTATGGCCTTCGTATCTCAACAGATGATGTATTTCATAAAAATGCTTTTATTGTGGGTCTTAGCAAGGTTTATGTTAGTTTTGGTTGCGTACACTGATGTGATTTCTTTAATCGCTCGTCACATTGTATTGTAGATATCATGTCGTGTACTGGTCTCAGTGATCGGTCTGGGAATTTATTGCTGTGTGTGGTGCATTTAGTTAGTTATAAATTTGTTTATATTTTGCTAGAATGAGAATGCCAAAATAGATGAATGTTTTTGTGCAACAAATGTGTTTTTCAGTCAAGGAAAAACATTGTAAATCATCCATATTATTAATACGGATCAGCATGCTAAAATGATTAGCAAGATTAGCGAGACCGGGAAATGACCTGAGCTATTTGCCCTTTATTTCTCCTGATTAATGGCTGTACATTTTATTGTACTGACCATCTGCCATATGATGGGCCACCCACCATATGGTCTGTTCTCTCTCTCTCTCTCTCTCTCTCTCTCTCTCTCTCTCTCTCTCTCTCTCTCTCTCTCACGCGCATGCTCTGATTTCCTCTTTTTCTTCCAAAACTCACCATGGTTGAACGGGGGGATGTTGAGGCTGACCCACTTTTGTGTAACGTTCCTTTTTTGCTCTCTATCTGAAAGCATCCCATTAGAATGAGTGATATGCACAGCAGGGGAAAGGGATGCTGGGAGATGGAAAATGGCTGCGAGGAGTGAGCAATGTGTGGGCGGAGATTGTAAATCCTGTAGCAAGTCATTGTCACATAGAAACTGGACCGCACACAGCTGGCTAAGGTCAATGCTGCCCTTGCTGTTCTCTGCCAGAGGGACCTCAGCAAACATGCACATGTATCCACACACACACACACGCACGCACGCACGCACGCACGCACACACACACACAGTAATACATGCATCCCTTATCATTGTTCTTTTTACAGAAACTTTTTCCAGGACTCTGTAAACTCCCAGTGTGCATCCCTCCAATCGCGGGGCTTTCTCAAGGTTCTGCACTTTCAATATATCCTACATTATATTAAGCTGTGTTTTCTTTTTTGTTTGCACTAAGGCTTCTTTTAATGTATAATGCATAGTTTTCAAAATGTTAGACTTACAGTACTGTGCAAAAGTTTAAGGTACCCTATTTTTTTTATTATAAATTTTGCTATAGATTTTTGTTTTAGTATTTGTATATTAGCAAATTAGTACAAAAAAAAAACACTTTAGATTTCCAAACATTAGTTTTCCAGCACAAAATGAAATGTTGCATAAAAAAATGTTAGTCCAGTATGCCAATAAAGAATTAAGTATAAGAGGCCACTTTTCAGACAAAAATATAATGAAGGTTGCTGCAGTTTACATGAAAATAAAGAACCAAGTGTGACAGTCAGCATTTACAAGAGAACTGGAGCTGGTTCTGTAAGCTTTCTTTATTGACATACAGTACTGTACTAACATTTTTATGTAACATTTCATTTTGTGCTGGAAAAGTAATGTTTGGAAATCTAAAGTGTTATTTGTACTGACTCGCTTATATACAAGACATAAAATAAAAACCTATAGCAAAGTTTATAATAATAAAAAAAAATAGGATGCCTAAAACTTTTACCGCCTTCTCAGACTGCTAGTTTCCCAGTGGGTGAAGTGAACATGATAGAAAACGGCATCCTGGGTATGTTTGCAGGGTGGCTTACCTGTGACTTTTGCATCATTTTATGACAGCATGGAATGTACAACATTCTTTATTGCACATTCCAGTATTGTTCCTATACAAAGAACTCCACGTGGAAAATAAATAAATAAACAGACAAATAAATAAATAAATGAATGAATGAATGAATGAATGAATGAATGAACAAATAGCATTAGTAAGAGCTAAAAAATAGATAAAATAACACAGTAAAGTGTAAGAATAAAGGGCATTGTGGTGTCCTGTAGCATTTTATGTTATATTAACGACTAGCTGGTACAATTTGAGGGAAAACAGCAAATAAATTAAATATCATTTAAAGGGTTGAAAATGATAACATCATTTATTTATTTATTTATTTATTTATTTTTAAGTAAAGTAGTTGTATAAGGAGAATGTCGAGTATAGGAATGACCAGAGACCAGGCGCTGTAATACTATCATGATACCTCGGTGTTGATTCCATTTGTACTGCGACTCTGTACGTGTTCAATTCAATTCAGTTCAGTTTTATTTGTGTAGCGCTTTTTACAATTGACATTGTCACAAAGCAGCTTTACATAGTAAAATTAATTTAACCCGTGGCAACAGTGGCAAGGAAAATCTCCCTCAGTTGACACAAGGAAGAAACCTTGAGAGGAACCAGGCTCAAAAGGCAACATTTAACCAACTACAAATCAAATTATTTAAAAAAAAATTTTTTTGAAGCCAGTGTGGAGATACATGATAAACCGCACAGAAGTATCATGACTTCTGGCCCCTTTCTCTAGTGCTGGTACAGGAAACAACCTACGGGACAACACCAGTAACCCCATGTCAGGGTAGAGCAGGAAAACCTGCCTAAAATGTGAATCTGTGCTTTCCTGAGAGAGCATCGGGTTTAAGATCAACTTCAAACTTATCGTGTTCCTTGTTTGCAATATTGCTATATAGTGTTTTCCTGTACTTAGAAATGTCAGCTCCCTCACACAGTTCACATCATGTCTGTTAATGATCACAGCTCCTGCACTGTGATGGATCAACATCAGGCACTCGTTCATGAGTTTTATAGTTTTGGTTTAGGATTCTTTCAGATGTGTTTATATCAAAGAGTTTCTGAAACCCTTAGCTGAACACCATACATACAGTATATCTAAGAACATGCTGGCGTTCTATCATAGTGAGCAATGTTGATGCTCCTAATATCGGGGGTGTTGGGGGCCAATTACTATACAGCTAAAAAAGGCATGCTAATATGAAACACCTCTAGTCAAACTGTTATTTGTTCCACACCAGAGGAGAACTGAATGCTGCTCTAATTGTCCAATTCATCCGATAAGTGCAGTAAATCCAAAAAACAGAGAAGAGAGGAAGACCATCTCAGGTATTTAAATTGCATTGCTAATAGAATGATTGGCTAAGTTATTTAAAGCCTAATACCGTGTGTGTAATGTGTGGTGTGCTAAAGAGGCATCGTGCAAGTGGGTGAAATCAGCCTACTGTTTACTGAGGGCGAACCAGAAATCTTTTTCATAGTGTGAGGCTGTGGTCGAAACCCAGGGATAATCTATAACAGCAAACTAGGCACGAGGCACGAGTACGAAAATACCAAACAGGACCCACAGAACACAGGACCTGTGCAAACAAGGAAACAAAAAGCTCAGAACAACATGAAATGCATAAAAAACTGGTTAAAAACTAAACAGAGAGGATCCAGACACTCCCAAGATCCTCCATCATGATGAAACTCAGGCAGAGACAAGATACAAAATCAAAGCTGTACACCCTGAACAGCTTACCAGCCCATCTCACGACCAGCACACACACACACACACACACACACACACAAACACTAGCAAACACCTATGTGCTATTTGAAACAGCCAGTTAGCCTAATGTGCATGTCTTTGGACTGTGGGAGAAAACCAGAGTTCCTGTAGAAAGCCCACACAAGCATGGGTAGAACATGCAAACCCAGGACCTTCTTGCTGTGAGGCAGTCATGCTAACAATTACTCCACCGTGCCACCCAGATATGACTATTAAAGTTTGTAAGTTACTACTTCCACACCTCATGCATCATCTTTCAGGGATTTATTCATTCTCTCTTACAGCTCAGCAGACGTCTGTCAGGTGGCTCGGAGATAGCAGTTGTGTTCAATTTCCAATTTGTTTATCGTTGAAAGGCATCACAATGACCAGTAGTAATTAGAGAGGACAAAAATTTCATCAAAACATTTGTGATGTCAGCCATTTTGACTAGGCTTTTGTGGATAACAAGTACAGCTCACCAAGGGTTTGATTCTTTAATTCACTCCTTAGTCCTTTTTTGCACACTTTTAGTAACACAGCTTCCACAATTCTCCCCAGTGTTCTCCGCTCCAATCCTGCCCACCATGGAAGTTCGTGAAAGTGAGAAAGTGAGTGAGTGAGAGTGGTTAACATCAGCTTAGTTGGCAATTTCTTTTTCTCCCACACATGTGGACCAAGCAACAGTAGCAAAAAGTAAGAAAAAAGTTTGGTGTGACTATTATTTAATAATAGGATGCTGTCTGTTCTGACAACAGAGAGACCACAGTTCTATCCATTCAATCTAGCCACTGGGTTAGCTGGCAGGGGGGGGAAATAAATAAATAAAAGAAAGAAAGAAAACAGTTGGAAAGAAAAAAGTTGGGTTTTTTTTTGCTTTATTAGATATTTTTACTCTTTTTTTTGCTGACTTTTTAGATGTGTTTACTTTTTTTAGCTACACATTTGTACAAAGGCAAATTTGAGATTTTGTTCCTAATCTGTTCATTAGTGGTATCTAAATACAGCCTGGAAGCACAAGCGTCCAGGCGAGCTCAATACCAACCTTCAATGAAGGCGAAAACTCTAGTAAAGCTTGTATGAGTTGTCTAGACACGAGTCACCACTGTGTGCTTTTCTTTTATTATTTAGATCCACACCACTCTATAGCTTCTACATGCAGCTGTAGGTTGAAATGCAATTAAAGCTAAACCTTTACTGATCAGAACCTGGGAGATCGTCAGGTGAGGAATTGGAATTATAATTCCTATGTGGATTCTCTCATAAATATTTTAAGTCAAGCAGGAATGTGTGGTGTACTCTTTTGAATTGTTACTGTCAATTCAAATTCAAATTCAATTCAAATTTCAAATACTGTCTTTAATATATTAATTTTGCTTAATCCCACAGTGCAGCTATCTGGGTTATCAAAGGCCAGCCATGTCTCTCACTGTCTGTGGTGACAGACCTGTAAAAGAACCACTGCTGTTGTTCATAAAGAGCAGGCCATTTGGTACGCCGGCAGCGTGTTTCTGTACTGCAATGGCCCTGCGAACTGTTCAGGGTGTACTCTGCCCTCGCCCAGAGTTGGCTGAAATGGGCGCCAGCCTCCCCGCAACCCTAATTAGGGTTAAGTGATTCAGACAATGAATGAATTAATGAATTTTGCCTAATTTTGTATTATTTATAGTGTACTACCCTGCGGTACTGAATTTTCAAAGGAAGGACCACAAGGCAGTTAGTAGGTTTTCTGCTATGGTACTGTCTTACTCTCTGCATTGTGCCCCTGTAACAGCATACTACATTGTGTTTTATTCCTCACTTAACGGCCCTTGGTCACTGGTGATAAGAGCTTTATGCACTGTTTGCTTCTGTGTTGTTGACAGCCTGGATTGTTAGTTGACTTGATGACCCACTTTCCATTCATTTGACCTGCACATTTTGTAATGTTTCCTAAGGATTTACCGGATTTTCTTTTTCCTGGTGTTACACACAATATTTAAATCCATCCCTTTAATTTTTAGTGTTGTAGGCTTGTTTTCTCTTATGTACTGTCAGAGGAAGATGTATGAGGTCACATTAGGGTCTATTATTTTAAATCACGTTTTTGTTGCTTGGCAATAATGCATGATTTGTCCAGGTCTACTCTTCTGAATTAAGAAAGAAAATTATATCTAACTTGTGACTTATTTCACAGTAGCTGTATGTTTCTGTTTAAAATGGCCACTGCAAAGTGGTGTGTATAAGTCTTAGGCAACATATTTAAATGTTTCTTTTTAATTTAGATTTCTTTTTTTTTTTTTTATTCAAACTTTGTTTTAGGTTTTAATTTTATGACTTCTAGATTATCGAGTCAGTACAAAGACAGCTTTAATATCCTGCTTTAGTTTTCCTGCTAAAAAATACATTTCACACAAAAATGCCTATATGTCAGTGAAAAGAAATCGTTTATGTAGGAAATTTACAGATTATTATTAGTATTATTATTATTATTATTATTATTATTATTATTATTAGTATTATTATTAATAATAATAATAATAATAATAATAATAATAATAATAATAATAAAAACAATAATACTGAAGGCTACTAGATTCAAAAAGAAAAATTAGGATGTCTGTAAGCAGAAAGATATAAGCAGTTAAAGTCTCCAGAAGAACTGCAGCTGGTTCGACAAGATGCTCATTAAAAGGATCAAAGTGTGTTTGTGTTTGTGTGTTTGTGTGTGTGTGTGTGTGTTTGTGTGCGCGCACGTGGGTGTGTAGTACTACAATGTAGTGGTATATAGTGACACTATGGTAGTGTATGATGTCTAGAAATAAATTATATGAGAAAAATAGCATGAGACACAAACAAAAAATTTATAAAAGGATATATTATTTTTTTTTTTATAAAAAAAAGGATTTACACTATACCTGTGTGTTTATGTGAACCAAGCTCACTGCGATGAGTCTCACTTGATGCACTGAAAGGTTTTTTTAAGGGACTCATCCTCAGAAATAAAAACTTTTTTGTTTTGTTTTAGTTTTTATTTATTTTTTTTTTCCTATGGGAAATTTTAAGCGTTGTCTCTTCAAAGCACAGCAAGCTCTACATCTCCCTGTCAAAGGAGGTGTATGGTTACAGTTTATGGCTCTGAGCAGACAAATCGACCCATTCTCTGTTTATATATATATATATATATATATATATATATATATATATATATATATATATATATATATATATATATATATATGTATGTATATATATATATATATAACCATTTCCTTTGCCATAATTACATTTTCTGTTTTACATTTTGGGTTTTTATCAGCTTCTGTTTATTTTCTATATTCTCTGATGAATGACAAAGCACAGTTTATCCCTTTGTTCAAAATGCAGAACGAAATGCTAAATGCTTGAAAAAATAAAGATCGAAAAGATGGCCATGACTGGCTTTTGTGAGTAACAGAAAGATGAGTGTATATCATCCCTCCCTTCTTGGCCAATTATTTATAATTTTTAAAAAAAATAGCCGATAAGTTCAGATGGAAACAGTTAACATTAATCTTATTAGTGGATGTATTTTGGTTTATTCAAAATGTTTTTATTGTTTAATTAATGTTCTAGCAATTTGTTTTATTTGTTTTAAATAACCTTAATCAGTTTATAATCAGATGTTTAAATGCCCTACATTGATAAATCCTCATCGCAATGGAGTAAACTTACTCAAATACAGGAAAAGGCACGACTTCCCAATGAGCAAATGTACGCATTGTCCTCAGACTTTAACAGGTTTAGTATGTGAATCCTTTTCCAGTATTTTGGCATGGGCTTCTACAATTTGTCCACGTGATGCGTTCAGTGTACACAGTGACAAAGATTGAGACATTGCAAAGCATATTGATAAAAACAGTGTCTTCATGAATGAATTGAGCGGGTTTGAAGAGACAGAAATTAAACAATATGGCAATATAGCAAACTGCTGAGTCAGAGATAGAGAGAGAGCAAGCTTTCAATGCATATATGATCAGGAATAACAGCACCTCTTATTCCCTATACACCCATTATGTGCTCTTTGAGAAGTGAAAAATGCTTAGTTTAACCATTCAAAATTTTAAGGTCAGTTTCTTGCCGGATCCCTTGTTGAAGCCCTTTTTTTCTGCTTTTGAATATTAAAATGCCTAAAAATGCCCTGGTCCTTAAATTACATGCATTTTTATAATATATTTATAAATAATAAGATTCAACACATTTTTTCATGGTATCCAGTCAAAAACTGACAATTAGGTTTATGCCCATTTTTTATGACGTACACTTAGAGAGAAAGCACTCTCATATTGCTGTTTTACCATCACATTTGTTTAATTGACTGTTTACTCAAAATGGAAAAGGAAACATGCATGGATTATATTTGTGTAAAAAAAAAAAAGATTGTAAGTAAAACCCATTTTGACCAAATCCACCTCTTGTACCATTTAAGTTTTCCAGAATTCACTAACATTTTCTAGGTTTTCCAGACCACTACACCTATCCACACATGTCCTATATCCTTATCTTACATTATATTAAAGCATTATTTTCAGTTACCCCACTTAAAGGAAAAGGGTGCTTTTTTAAATTTAAATACACTGATGTTTAAATATGGATCTGGATATAGGTTGAAATGGGACTAGAAGTGTAAACAATATATTCTGAATAAGTCACATTCATTTCACATGAATTTATTTACTAATTCCTTTCTTAAAATTCAGAACTTCCAGAACTGGAAGTTGTTTTCCAGATTTTTTTATTTGATTAGCTTTTTGAATAAACTGGTCAACAAATGTTCGTCTATAAAGCACTACATTGGTAAAAGTACATTAGTACCAGTCCATAATATATTATAACATGACCAAAATTAATTCCTATCTAGACCGTGTTGTATGGCACGTCAAAAACCACTTGCATGCCTGATGCAGCTTGCTGGCAGTTGTCCATGTCTTCCTGACCTAAAGCTGAAAGTTAACTTTCCCAGATGGTGCCAATCAATTATGCTTTTCTTCTACATCTTTAGCATTAAGTTCCCTGGCTGCTGCTGGAACGCCTGGTGACATTTGGAGATGGGCAATAAACAGCGCCATTAGCGCCTAGTCATTTTCCTTCCATTAGCTACGCCATGTTCAGGTCAGTGCATCTCTATCAGTAATGTTCTCTCGAAGCCAGCAAAGCACTCCATTCAACTGGAAAGACCTTTACCGTTGCACTGCGAGAAACGTTTTATACAGATCCTACAAGCACTGAGAGGAAGAGTGCTGCTGCAAACACAGATTTCTGCTTTTTCAGCTTCATCAAAGTGCTGGAACTTATAATACACTGTAATTAGCGTAAAAATAGGTCTTTGGTATCAGTCATGTGAACAGCACACTTCAAAAGAACTAATTCGGGAACCTATTTTGCTGCTAGTTTTAATACATCTGCAAAGACGCAGAAGGAGAACATTTGGAAACATTTTTAAAACTGGAACACAAGTGGGCATAAGGATGAAATAACCTGAATTCACTTTATCAAAGGGTTTTTGTTTATTTTTTTTGCTGGTGATAGTGAAATTATATCATTCATTCAATCTTTCATTTGTCAAACCACTTTATCCTACTAGTGTCATAGGGAGCTTGAACCTATCTCGGCTGAATATGGATGAAGGTGGGGTACACCCTGAACAGGTCATGGTAGGGCCATCACACACACACAACCATTCACACTCACACATTTGGGCAATTTGGAGCCACCAGTTAGACTAGTGTGCATTTCATTGGACTGTGGGAGCAAACTGGAGTACCCAGAGGAAACCCACACAAGCACAGGGAGAACATACAAACTCCATACAGAAGCCCCCTCGCTGACCCCGGGACTCAGAACCCTATACCAATGTGCCACCAATATTACATCACTTCTTCCGTAATTATCATAGGTTATTATCAAATGTAGAAGTATGCAATGCTGTCACCCGCCTCTTTTTGAACTGCTCCGCATGCTTATTTGGGGGCGGCTTAACACACTCAGAGGGAAAGCGCTATCCACCCCATCGTACGAATGAGCCCACAGACGCCCATGATTGTCTAGTGATCACTGTGACAGGGAAGTAAGCATATGCCATCCCTCCCTTCCTGAGTGCTTGGCCAATTAGCTTCCAAACACAGATGGCTGTGGCATTAACCTGGATTCGAATTTGCTATCCCCAGGTTGATAGTCACGCACCTTATCGATGCGCCCCACATTTTCTTTTTTAACAATAATAGATGGAATGTTTAAATGTGTGTACAGTATGCAATTGAATGGCAATTTTTTGATGGTTAACTTTATTGATCGATTGATTGATTGATTCACTTAAACAATCGTTTTTATTAGACAGATTAGCAAAATAAAGATTCTTAAGCTATGTTGAAAGCCTTATTTGGCCTCAAGATTATCCAGTTCATCACAGGGCACAACACACAAACATCAACAAACATCAACACACCCACTCACACCTCAGGCTAGATTAGCATAGCCTCTGTGTATGTTTTGGACTAATGGGGAAATGATTTGTTACCTTGGTAAGTCAGGGCAGTCTGCCTGTAACAAAAAAAATAAATAAAAAAAATAAAAAATGTAGATTGGCTGTTTGTAGCTAGCCAGCCTGGTAATATCTAAAAGCATTTGCAATTTTTTAAAAACCTGGAGTTTTGCTTTGACATCTCTAAAGATCAGACCTAGTTTACATTCTAAGTATGATGTAGTATTCTATGATGATGATGATGATGATTAATTAATTGTAGAGCCTTTGGTAGGTTTTCTTTTAATTTTTTTCTTTTTTCTTTTTTATTCTTTTTTTTTTTTTAGTATTCCATATCAAATACACTGTCACATAATGATACCATGAGAATCCTATCCGTGACTTTTTGGAACTAGGTCAGTGTTTGATTCTATAAGGGCTTGATATGAAAAAAATATCAGTTGAAATTGTTTGCGCTACCGGGATGGTAGCCTTAGACAGCTGTAGAAAGAGTGCAATGCAACATTTTGAATTATGGAACAACTGTGTGAAAGAAGAGAACCACATTTCTGACAGCATGAGCAGGCATCTTGACCCCATTGCTGAGAGAGCGCTGGATTAAGCTCAATGTTTAATAGAAACCAGGCAGGAGGGCAGGATTAAGCCAATGCTGTCAGGCCATTTAGTATGGATGGAGGCTTTGCCAACTAATCTTGTTTATTTTCTGCGTGGGCTGGCTAGTCGCATGCTATTCCACCAACGTTACTAATCTCTTTTATTTAAAACACGCCAGCTTCTATTTATTGTACAAAGGCTCTGATAATCGGAGAATTCGCCATGCTAGCGACATACCATCACTTTATCTGTTACACAGTAAGGCATGATGGGAGTTGTTGACCTGAGAGGATAGTATCCATAACAATTTGCTGTGTATCTGTTTCTCTGTGCACCATAATGGCTTTGAGTATAGACGATCGAAAGAGTCATCCTAGCAGGGACGGAATCACAAACACGTATCACCACTGCATTTGAGAAGTGTTATCTCCATAATACCAAAACAGATGAACACACACACACACACACTCGCACACACACTCACACACACTTGTGTCCTGCATCAGAGAACCAACCTGCCTCGCATGCTAAAAAGCTCTGAAGGACGAAGGCCATTTTGGTATCCAGGGATCCGCACTGCTGACTAATCTCCCTGAGGCATGTTGACAGATCTTTCATTTTGCGCTGGCGAATACACACACAGACATACAAACATGTGTACACACAAAATACACAGTAAAAGGCTAGTGTCACATAACTGCCACATCTTTTGGTTTGTTCTGTTGTTTTAAGCTTTTGAAATTTCTTGGCTCTGGGATATGTGCAGGCCTGTCAAAATACTGCCGTATAAATACATTTTTATAACAACGCATAATGTCTGAAAGTCGGTTTGCCACCATCATGAAGATGGATTATCAGTGTTGGAGATTTTGTACCTGAAATCTCACTCTCTCACTCATTTACTGAACTGATTTATCCTACAATTATGGCCACAGGGAGGCTGAAGCCTATCTCAGTCAACACTGGTCGACGGCGGGGTACACTCTCAACAGCTCGCCAGACCATTGGAGGACAACACACAACCATTCACACACACACCCATGTCTAGGGGCAATTTGGAACAGCCATTTAGACTATTTGGACTATGGGAGGAAACCAGAGTACTCGGAGGAAACACACACAAGCACGAGGAGAACATGCAGACTCCACATAGAAACACCTGAGCCCGTGACTTGTACCCAGGACTCTCTAGCTGTGAGGCAGATGTGCCAACCACTACACCACCGTGCCCCCCCCCCCCCCCCCCCCCCCCCCCCCCCCCCCCCCCCCCCCCCCGAGGTTGTAAATATTCAATAGTACAACTGTATTGCTGGACGGATGTGTGATATAGGCTTTTCTCGACATTCCAAAAGCAGCTCGATGGTGAGACGCTTATCCTTATCAATGGTGAAAAATCAAAACTCTGCTATTAGGATACTTTAACTGCCTTCGATACAGTTTACCTGTTGTTAGAGTTAAGTAACATGTTTAGGCTACATTAGTAGGTGTTTGGTTGGACCAGCTGATGTTGGACAGATGACTCTGGTGTTCGGTTGGTCCAGCTGGTGTTGCAGAGATATGTCTGGTGTTAGGTTGGTCCAGCTGGTGATGAATCTTTCTTGTTGGTGATAGATTGACTAGTTACAATTAGTTAGGTCTAGTTGGTGTTACAGATTTCTAGCTAGTGTGAGGCAAGGTGGCATTAGATTGGTATCGGAGTTTGACAGGAAGAGCTAGCATCAGACGGGTCTAACTGGTGTTATGCTGGTCTGCATAGTTTGTACGAATACTTGTTGTTTTCCAGCCTGGTCCATTGGGCAAAGCTAAAAAATACAACTAATTTTAATTCAGATTTTGTTTAAATGACTTTTTCCTAGAGATCAACCTAACCTTTGACACTAATATTTAATACATGTGGTGGTGTTCCTAAGTTTAATTCCAGCAAGCCTTAACCAAAGTGCATACATTTCTTAAATTGCCAATTAGAGTGCTGTGTTGCAGAGAGACACCATAACTCATGTTGTATATAAAAACGGGTTTGGGCCTCAACCTGATTCAAAGAACACAATGATGGGTCAGCAGGTTCATGCATGAAGCTTTGGGCCTCCATCACAGTCCCAGCATCCCTACTTCCCAGACTGTCATCTTTCACATTCCTTCACTCTCTGAGCTACTTCAGCTATAACAAGTATCTTGGGATCATGAAGGACAGCATAACCATACGCTCCAATAGTACTGGGTTTCCAGATATTGCTCCAGGAGACTTCAAAACACAATGTAGAGAGTCTTGAAGGTCTTGGGCCTACTTTAGATCTCACAAGGTCTTATCCATTTCATTTAAATTCTGGCTTTTGGTTTGGGACTTCACTATTTCCCTCTTTGTCCCCTGCTGTCTGTATTCAACTCCACCTTTTCTTTCCCCCTTCCTACTTTCTCTTTGTCATAATGAGTTATTGCAGAGTAAAAGGTGCATAAGGGAGAGTGAGCGAGAAAGTGATAAACGGACTGTGGGCACTACGAGGGGCAAGAGAAGTAGGGTAAACCTGGTGGGTTGAAAATAGATGCGGCTGTCTCTTGTTAGGCGCTCTATGCTGCCCCAAGGGCTGCTGGAATTGATGGCTATATGATGTGTTTTGTAATTTGTGGCATCTGATTTTTAGTATGCAGTAGGAGGTGGAGAGATATGTGACACGTGTGCTGCAGTCTGTCGTCCTATTTAGGCCAGTCTTTATGGTCGGAGTGTAAATTCAACTCTCTCTCTCTCTCTCTCTCTCTCTCTCTCTCTCTCTCTCTTATGTCATACAAAGCAAATAAATTATACTGCAATGAGTAGATTTTAAGTGCTTGAGTGCAATGTAATTAAATGCCATTAGCAGAAATGACAACCACACGTTAAATAAAGGTTTATAAGTGAAAAAACATGACTTCAAGTTAAATCCATGCAAACAGTGCTTGAACAAACACCTCACACACATCATCATCCTTTAAGAAAGAACTAGCCTTTGCTTTTTTATCTTTTTTTCCTTTCCAGGCTTCTGTTTGTGTTTACTGAAAAGTCTCCGAGGTGCTGCACGCCTTTATCTATATCTCCTTCTCAACCATTCCAACATTGCCTTTTGCTTTCCTTTAATAATTTAAATCTCGAATCTCTTCCTAGCATGAGAGCTGTTTGATAAGTGTGCTGTGAACTGAAGATCAGCACTTTCAAACCTTTTTCTCCTCTTCCTTCAGCTTGAAATTTGAGTTTGATACGTTTTCTCCACTTTCCTTTTTCTCTCTCTCTCTCTCTCTCTCTCTCTCTCTCTCTCTCGCTCTCTCTCGTTTCCTCCCCATTGCGGTTGTTTCTTTTAGAATTTCAGCAGCTGTTATTTCAGAGAAACCCACATGAAAATCATGACACTGGTATGGACTAGCTACCACTGAGCTAGTTATTAGCATGCTGCGGGCATCGGGCTAAGCTAAAGATGAAAGGTTGAGCTTGGCAGCTACTAGCCTTTCTCTGCCACCTGCGATGGCAGTGCCTGCCAACTCTGCCAGCCGTACTGTAGCCATGAAACTTTCATAAAAACCCCCAGCTTTGAACCTCTACACCTCTCCACTAATGCACTTCCTGCTGTTTTTACTAGGCATTCCTTTTATTCTGTCTCTCTTTCACACAAACATCCTTTGGCTCTCATACTCGTATGCCCGTATGGGTTACAGCTATGTGTAGCACAGAACAGCTGTTTACCAGAATTGCTTTTCTTTTTTAAAAGAATCTTTGAATAGAACATACCTTACCCAACAACATTAATAATGTCAAAAATTATATTTACAGCTTTTATTTAAGTGCTGCTTCAAATTTGCTGACACTTTATTTTTTAAAGCTGAAACAGCAAACTAATACAGCCCGTAACTTCAGTGTAATCTACAAAGAGAAAAAAGTGAAATCTACTGCTTAATCCTACTAGGCTATCAGGGAGGCTGAGGCCTATCTTAACCAGCATGGGCAAAGGTGGGGTGGGGAACACCCTGAACAGCTTGCCAGACCATTGCTGGGAGAACGCACACAACCGTACACACTCACATCAACAGCCAGTTAGCTGAATGTGCATGTCTTTGGACTGCGGGAGGAAACCAGTGTACCTGGAGGAAACCCACCCAAGTACGTGGAGAACATGGAAACTCCCCACAGAAATGCCTGAGCCTGGGACTCAAACACAGGACCTTCTTGATGTGGGGTGGATTTGCTAACCACTACACCACCATGCCCCCAAGTTTGTAAAGGTTGATTGACAAAACATTTTTCTATGAAAGATATGCAGCTATATATAATTAAATAGCGAAACAAACAAACAAAAACACATAAATAAATGGCTAGCTTAAGAAACAGAAATACAAACAAATGGGGTAGCATAGCTCAGTGGATAACACTGTCGTCCCACAACCTTAAAGGTTCCGGGTTTGAACCTTGTGGGTTCCCTCTGGGGAACTGTAGATTAGGTCCACTGGCTACTCTAAGTTGTCCGTAGGTGTGGATTTGAGTATGAGTGGTTGTTTGTCTCTCTGTTAGTGATGGATAGGCAACCTGTTTTGGATGTACCTCTGACCCTCTTCCAGAGTCAGCTGGGATTGGCTCCAGCTTCCTTTATAACCATGACAGATAAGTGGTATAGATAATGGATGGATGGATGAAAATTAAATTCCCGACTAGCTCTTTGTAGTTAGTCTCTGGTATGGCCTGGAATGAACTGCCTTTAGCTGATTAAATCACCTTTATTGAGCATTTGCCAGCTGGTAAGACACAACAGAAGATGTGGTACCAAAGATGGGACGGTTGATGCTTTTTAGCACAGGGTTTAGTCTGATAAAATTCCATTCTAGATTGGCAGCCAGAAGCTGGTCTGCCAGTTCATGACACTTGCCACTGAAAAAGCCAAGAAGAGTGACTTTCTGTGTTGACTTGCAAAATGTGTGATTGACAGTTATAGATATCTTCTTCCTTAATTGGTTAGATGCTGATCAACATTACATTTTTGTCTCATTTTCAGAGCCCCTTATATTCACATAGATGTTGTCAAACATATTAATAAGTGTCATGAAATGTGTCACAAATATATAGAGGGCTGACAGAAACATGTGGATAACTCCACTTCTCAAAGTTTACATGTAAAATCAGTTTGTTCACTGTTTCTTTATGCATCAGTATCTTTGGGTGGCTAAAACATTTAAGAATCACCTCACCTATGTATTTGGATGTGATTCGTTTCAAAGTTGTAAAATTGTATTTGTTTATTTGATTATATTGTTTGTTCTTGTTGTTACTGGATCTTAACGTATCTGAGCATGTGATGAGGTTGGTGTTCAATGAGCAGATAGAAGGCAAGAGGGCAAAAAACACCAGGTCAAAAGGTCAATTTTGGCATTTTGTGGAGATATCGACTAGATATCACTGAGTTCATTGTAGATCTGAGAACAATGTGCTTTCGGACACACTGTGTGTGATTACTATATATTTATGTATATCTATTTTTATTATTTTCTTATTCACAGGATATGGGACCATCCAGCTTGCCCTCAGTACCACTCATGGTGGGCTGTGGGGTGTCCTGCATGGCTTTGCTCATCATGTTGATCATCTATGCTGCATCCTGGAGGTAAGGAAATCTTAAACCTCTTGCTGAGGACATATCTTCTCCATGGTCAAAAAGCTTTAATCTACATCGCTGTGAAAAAAGTGTGAAAAAATATTCCCTTCCATAGTATTAGTTGAATAGAGTGCAAATATGACATGAAATACACATAGAGTGTTGCAGGAGGGCAAATATACAAATACAGGGGATTTCAAACTTTATTTATTTATTTTTTTATTTTTAGTTTTCTAACTTAATTCGTGCCTAAATGTTTTCCTGAAACTGATTTGTTTGTAAGTGAAAGATATTTTTCCATAGAAAACTATAGGATATGTAATGGATTAATCCTTTCCTGACCTCCTTTTCACTCCACAATCATATTGCAATATGACATACCCACTGAATAAAGTTTTTAGAAAGAAAAGACAATTTTATTCTTTTCCTGACCCAACTGAATAAAGTTCCACTGGAAAGAAAAAAAAATAATAATAAATTAATTAATTAAAAAGAAAAACCTTAAATAAATGTTTATTAATGGAGACCATGAACCTCAAAAGCACAGGACAAGGTTAAGGACAATTTGACTCAGAAAAAAAAAAAAAAATAAAATAAATGAATGAATGAATGAATGAATGAATGAATGAATGAATGAAATTAAATATTTGACTTTGGCATAAAGTGCTACTCATTATGTCATTTTCATTATCACTCTGAACGCATTCAGTGAAGCATGGTGAGTATTTATGCAAGGAATTTGGATAAAAAAATGTATGTATACATTATGATTACATAGTTACTGTTTCCTTCTGGTGCTTCATCATTAGAAATTTCCATTTATTACACAACATACTGTTTTAATACTGAACATTTTCACGTTTCCTAATATAGTTCCCTAAATTGTCCCCTAATATAATTTTATAAATTGTTTCCTAATATAATTCCTCAAATAATTTCTGGTCACTTTAATAGGAATGTCTGTACACCAGCTGATACTTAGGCAGTTGTTCAAATAACCAGTCATGAGGCAGCAGCTCAAAGTGTAAGAGGTCATGCAGATGGAGGCCGAAAGCTTCAGTTTATGTTGACATTCAGCATTAAAATTGTAAAAAACTGGAAAAAACAGATCTTGTTGCTGGTACCAGATTGACTGGTTTCAGTCAATTTCAGAAATTGCTGATAACCTGAGATTTTCATACAAAACAGATTAAAACTTAAATAAACACAATTGAAAATCATACTTTCCTTTACCATTCTGATGTTTGATGTGAAAATGAACTGAAGCTTTTGACCTATGTATAGATTATTTATTTATTTATGTATGTGTCTGTCTGTCTATCTATCTATCTATCTATCTATCTATCTATCTATCTATCTATCTATCTATCTATCTATCTATCT
>JAOUQZ010000012.1:13444729-13460894 GCA_028564935.1 Neosilurus hyrtlii
CTATCTATCTATCTATCTATCTATCTATCTATCTATCTATCTATCTATCTATCTATCTATCTATTTATTTATTTGCTTATTTGCTTATTTGCTTATTTTTGCATTTTGCTGCTACCAAATGCTGAACATAACAAAATATATTATAATATATTATATAATAATATAAACATGTTGGCTATACATATTTAACTCAAGTAAACCTTTTAAGTGTTTAAAAATGATATTGGTGGCACAGTGGCATAGTGGTTAGCATGTTCACCTCATAGCAAGATGGTCCTAGATCCAATTTCCAGGCTCGCCGAGGAAGTTTCTCTGTGTGGAGTTTGCATGTTCTCCTCATGCTTGTGTGGGTTCCCTCTGGGTACCCCGGTTTTCTCCCACAGTCAGTGACATGCACATTAGGCTAATTGGCTATTCCGAATTGCCCCTAGGTGTGAGTGTAAGTGTGAATGGTTGTGTGTTGTCCCTGCAATGGTCTGGCAAACTGTACTCCACCTTCTACCAGTGTTGGCTGAGATAGGCAGCACCTTCACCCAAACCCTGTTAGGCTTAAGGGGTTCAGCAAATGAGTAAGTGAGCGTGAATGTGAGTGTACATACTTGAGTGTGCTTGTTGCTCTACAATTATTTGCCCAGCTGTTCAGGGTGTACCCCACCTTTGCCCAGTATTGGCTGAGATAGGCACCAGTGACCCTAGTGGGATTAAGTGGTTTGGCAGATGAGTAAGTGTTAAGAAAAAAAAATATTTTCATCAGGTCACAGGATACCTTTAGCCAAGCAGTAGTCCATGCAAGTTTCATAGTCGATGCAATCCAATTGTTTTTTTTAAGCTGTGCCACTTTGAATATTATTTGAATAAATAATATTTGAATCGTGACATTTTGGTCTGTTCTTGAGAATTACATATAAGGTTCAGGGAAAGCTGATCCATAACAAATAAAAAAAGGTTAAGACTTAGAAGGAGTGAGAAGGTGGCTCTCCATGAGGAATTATTTAAATGGGGATGGACACACACTGAGATAAATCTGCAATTAGATGTCTTCCGGAGTAGATGATGGACAGGAAGCATAATGTGGTGAATGCTAGCCCAAGTGTTATTGTCAAGACTCAAAACCCCATAGCCTGTATGTGGCAGATGGCCTGGAGTGAAGACTAACATTGTGTCCTGGACAACAGAGCTTAGATGAGTATTTGTTTACTCCCATTGACCATGACTCTGAATTCTTCACAATGTGGTGACTCTCCTAAATGACTTTTTAAGAGAATTCACTGCAATGCAAGGACTTAGAACATACAGTGCAACCCCACTACACTCCAAACCCCTTTTTTTGATATTGGTGCTAATCACCACCTCTAAATTCAGGCATTTCACATAAGAAAGCATCCATACTTCCATTTGCTGAGCAAATTAAATATATTAGGGTCACAAGGAGGCTGGAACTTTCTCAACCAAACTTTGGGCGAAGGCGGTGTACACCCTGAACTGCTCGCCAGTCCATGGCAGGGACAACACACATGCACAACCATCCGCGCTGGCAACAGCCAGGTAGCCTCAAGTGTATGTCGTTGGACTTTCGGAGGAAACCTGAGTACCCAGAGGGTATTATTTATTTATTTATTATTTTTTATTTTTATATACGGTATAAATCCTGCTAGGGAAATTTATCATCTGCATTTAACCTTTTCAAAGTGAACACACACACACACACACACACACACACACACACATAAAAAGTGAGCACACGTACTCGGAGCAGTGGCCTGCCACACACTGCAGTGCCCGGAAAGCAATTGGGGATTAGTTGCCTTGTTCAAAGGCACTTCAGCAATAAAGGTAGAAGGGAAGGTGCTGCTCTCTCTCCTCGTCGGCACACATTTTTCCTGATTCCTGGTTTGGGAGTCGAACCAGTGATTGTTTGGTCGCAAAATCCCACTTCTTAGTCATGGATGCCCCAGTTAATCAGTTGGGAATTGATAAGAGTGGTAAACTAAAACGAGATTTTTGTTTTATTATTTATTTTATTTATTTATGTATTTATATTATTTTATTTTATTTTATTTTATTTTATTTTATTTTATTTTATTTTATTTTATTTTATTCTATTTTATTTTATTTTATTTTATTTTATTTTATTTTTATTATTTTATTATTTTATTATTTTATTATTTAATTTTTTTTAAAGTGATACCAAGGTCAACCATGCTTCATTACAGCATTACAACACTTTATGGTTTACATATGCATCCACATTACATTGGACACCCTACAATAATTATGGAATTTCATTAATGTCACAGTTGTAGTTATGCAAGCGCAATACATCAATGTAAACGTTACTCCTACTTGCTTTTCCCCATGCCAACAATACCTGAGACACTATTAAAAGGTTTATTACTGCTTTTCAACATTATGTATTCAGGAATAAGCTAAGAAAGCAGGGGGTATTGATCAATTGAACAAAGCTATTATATTCCTGCACAAAGTCTTCTTGGACATTTTGCCTTTTCATTCATTTTTTTCTAAAGCCAAATATAGGCAGGATAAAGCCCAAATATTTCTATTTGAAAAATCACTTAGCATTATTGCTTTATAAATTAAAAGCTTTATGAATTAAAGGTTTTGCAGCATGTGGTTTAGCTGTGACTCCATCACAGCTGACTATTGCCATCATTTATAGCAAATTTCTGAGAAATACTGCATGAATTAATTTTTGCATGTTGACTCCTCAGGTACATTCGCTCTGAGAGGTCCATTATACTGGTGAACTTCTGTCTGTCTATACTTGCCTCTAACATACTTATACTAGTGGGACAGTCGCAGACACTCAGCAAGGTGAGTAAGATGTGTATAACTGTGAATATCAGAAGATCAGCTTTAACATCATTCTAAATTAATATTTTAGCATAATAAA
Source organism: Neosilurus hyrtlii (assembly GCA_028564935.1). Taxonomy (NCBI): domain Eukaryota; kingdom Metazoa; phylum Chordata; class Actinopteri; order Siluriformes; family Plotosidae; genus Neosilurus; species Neosilurus hyrtlii. Next base: position 13,447,641 of record JAOUQZ010000012.1, read on the forward strand.
TGTGCAAGGTACAAAATATATCAGGGCATATTGCAGAAGGATAATAATGCACCCAACTATAGTTGAGTTATTGTTAACTAGACTATTTTTAATAGCAGCACCTCCCTAACTGTTTTTTCTTTCTATATCGTGTAGCAATTTGCCAACAATTACAAATCATTTTTCAATTTAATAAATGCCGTATATATTTATTGTTACATTCATTTGATAGAATTTTTGATGGAACAAAACAGTTCATGTTATCACTTACAATATAGCAAGTATAGTATACCTAGATGGCACTAATACTAAGAATTTTCTTATAGAAAAATTTATATTACGTTACATTTCATTACTATTACTACAATTGTGTTTTAATTATGCAATCAATTTATTTTTAGCATCTGCCATAAAATGTCTTTTGCAAATTGTTTGTATAGCAACATATTTAAAATATATTCTGTATTAGATACACTTTATACCTGTGCATGCAGACAGAGTGTTTTTCATACAGGTCGGACAATATATACATGATATGAGTATACATACTAGAACTGTGCAGCACTGTAGCCATATTTCTTCTGCTACTACTCATTATTGTTATTATTGTTGTTGTTGTTGTTGTTAGTTTTTTTCTTCTCAGGTTTTTGTGTGGTGTTTGCATGTTCTCCCTGTACTTGCCTGGGTTTTCTCCGGGTACTCTGGTTTCCTCCCACGGTCCAAAAACATGCACAGTAGGCTAATTGGCTGTTCCAAATCACCCCTAGGTGTGAGTATGAGTGTAAATGGCTCTGTGTGTGTTGGCCCTGCGATAGCCTGGCGAGTTGTTCAGGGTGTACCCCGCCCTCACTCAGAGTTGGCTGAGATGAGCGCCAGCCTCCTCATGTCTCTAATTGGGATTAAGCGGCTTGGAAAATGAATGAATGAATGATGAATGATGTAATGGTAGTAGTGTCATTAACAACAACAATAATAATAACTATTATTATAATAAACAATGCATGAAAATGAGTCTGATATAATCGAATTTTGGAACCTAATGTACCCTTGTCGAACAAGTTCTCTGAATAGTTAAAGGTGCTTTGAAAACTCTGTAAAAGGACATCAGGGTACACCTCAGGGTGCATTTTTAACACCACATTTGTCTGTTGAACTGTGCTAACATGTGCTACACAACAATGTGGCACTTTTCTGCAATTTGGTCAATAAAAATCATGCTTTGACCCCTGTTGAGACCTGGAAAGCACAGACTGAAAAGCAATTAGTGCAAGCATGCCCAGATTTAACCTGGCTATAGAAATCTGTCCAACCACACCAGTGGCAGCAGCACCAATCACTGCACCCCTGCACACATTAACACTTTCCCTAGCCTGTCTGAACAGTCTGGAAGATACAATCTTGTGAAAACAGCAAGGCAAAGAGGGATGTTTCTGGATTGGCAACCATATCTATTTGTCAGTGGTGTCAGTCATTGTGAAGAACTATGAGTGTGAGAAGAGAGCACCATGGCCACAAATCAGAATAGACCCTCTGGGTCAATACAAAAGACACAGAATAATGAGAGACACTTTGCTTATTTCAGGTGTTTCTTTTCCTTCAAATATATTTGACCGTTGAAATGCAATATATAAATTTCTGGCATGCTACTCAGGTTAAATTTAAAACACCACAGAGCTGCAGTAAAAGGTGGTGCTTCATTTTCTAAATAGCGCCCCTCCCATAGTAGATTCGGCTTCAGTTAAATTCAGTTCAAATTCAAAAATCAAATATTGCTTTAATTTTCATAGTGCAACTTGTTTTTTAATGTTCTACAATGTTGGCCCCCTATGCATAGCGGTATCCCGCCCATCCCGGTCTGTCTCCCAGCACAATGGGCGTGACGCTTTCAGTTGCTAAAATGTGACCAGGGCAGAGCATGCACAGACAGCAGAAAGAACATAAATCGGAGGAGGAATCCAGACAGGTCGTCCACACTTAACATCAGCATTTCAGGCTTGGTAGGGAGTAGGGGTGGGGTTGCAGCTTCCTGAAGATCTGTAAAGGTTTTTTGGATTAGGAATTGTACTCCACTGGTGTTTAAAATGAAAAATAAAGGTCTGAGATTGGACATAATATTTGACCTTTAACAAAGTAAGACATATACTGGTTGATATGGATACACTGTCTCTAATATTATGCTTAGAATCTTAGGATTATAAACATAGGAGTCTCCTGTGTCAGCATTTTGAAAGAACTTTCAGAGGACAACTGGATGCTACACTTTCTTAGTAAAATGACAAGCCGAATGGTTTATTTATATATATATATATATATATATATATATAGATAGATAGATAGATAGATATATATAGATATAGATAGATAGATAGATAAATATTTATATATAGATTTTTTAATGCTTAACTTCATTAAATAGAACTATAAAATAATTTTAATTTAATGTGTTATTCATTAATTACTGAATTATTGTTGAATTGTTGTGATTAACGTACTTTAACATAGTAATTCTGATTCGGGTCAGGCCGCACCGCACCACCGCATTGCTGATTATTTACCTAGAATAGCAAACCCCATTGCTTACTTCATGTGTGCTGTTTTCGATCATATGGAGTGAATATCTGTACATAGTCAGCTTTAGTGTCTTATTGCTGTAATTCCAAGACAGATGGTAAATGCAGATAGATGATGTCTTTATCTTGTCCTTCTTCCAATTTCAGTCACTAGTCTGTAATAAAGACAGTAGGTGAAGTATGTCCTTTATTCACTTGTCAATAGAGTAGTCACAAAGATGCCATGTTTGTGCAGCAAAATGGCTATATTCAATGCATCGTGCCCTTTTATCTTATCTTTCTTTATCTCTCTCAAACATGGATGATTCCTTGACAAAGAGCTGCTATGACCTTTTAGCATGCTTCCTCATAATATTGTATACACACACACACCTACACCACACACACACACACACACACACACACACACTTGTCTTCCTATAGTTGTAAGAGCTGTCTACTGACATAATTAGTAATGTGGCTAATGCACTGTGGAAAAATTTTAACCCTTTTATATATATATATATATATATATATCGCAAATGTGTTGAGCAAGGATATTTTTATCTGAAAAAAGTGAATAGACAAGTGTCTTTCATAAACTTAATAAAGTATTAATTGTATCATAGATAATGACACTCCCTTCCTCCCTCTGTCTCTCTCTGTCTCTCTCTGTCTCTCTTTCATTATCACTCTTATTTCCCAGGGGTTGTGCACTGTGACTGCTGCCTTTCTCCATTTCTTCTTTTTGGCCTCTTTTTGCTGGGTTCTAACAGAAGCATGGCAGTCTTACCTTGCTGTGATTGGCAAGATTAGGACACGCCTCATTCGCAAGCGCTTTCTCTGCCTAGGTTGGGGTACGTATGTCGCACACATACACAAAAAGGCCTAATTAATTCTAAAATGTGTGAGCGTGTTTCATTAAGATGGTCCACCAATCTGAAAAGAAGCTATTTTGTTTTGTTTGTGATGTGTGTAAATCCTTAGATATCGTCAGTCCTTATTACCAAAATTGTAACAACTGTCTAAGCGATCTTTTTATGCTTTCTCCTCTTAATGTGACAGAAACCTAAAAATAAAAACAGACCAAACAGTAAAATAAATTATCTTTTTTTTTTTTTTGAGTCTCACTTCATTAAAATAAATACAAAAAATATGTCTGTCTTATTCTGTCAACCACTCTCAGTGTCTATATTTTTTTTATTATTCATGTAGATATTTAAACTGTTTTTATATTGCATTATTCATTATATTTTCTACATTCTGTGTGAAACAAACAAAAATATATAAAAAATGTGTTATATACAAGTTCAAGGCATTTTTTATTAATTGAACTTATTTATTTATTACTTAAGTAGTTACTTTTCTGCACTTTCCTGTTTTAATTATATATATTCTACTGTAGTCACTAACATCTAATAATAACTCGATACGAGGGTCAGTAGGAGAACTATGGTCTGGATGCAGACTCAAAATGTTTCAGTTGATCAAAGATTTACTGGAAATATATGGGGAAAAAAACCCAAACACAATTGCTAAACCTTTCAAACTTTATGACTTTTTAATTATTTTTTCATTTCATCTTTACTTGTCCTCTATAGTCTGAGGCAGAACAACAGCAACAACAAGAAAGTTTTCAAAAAAAGTTGCCCAAGTATAATGTTTAAAAATGAATACACACTGAAGTGTATGTTTATTCTTTCTGCGTTGCAGTCAAAACAGATGTCTCATCTGTTCAGAGTCCATGGTGCTTGTCAGAAATGGTACCGTGAAGCATCACAAAGAAACAAAAAAAAACATAACCACTTCAAACTGGCTGACAGGAGTGCAAAGTGATGTGGTCTTCTGCTTTTTTTAGCCCATCTGCCTCAAGGATTAAGGAGTTGTGCATTTTGACAAGCTTAACCGATCACCACATGTGTAAAAAATGGTTATTTGAGTTGCTTGAACTTATTTGTTAGCTTGAGTGAGTCTTGTCATTCCCCTTTGTCCTCTCTTTTTGATGAGAGATTTCAGCTACCAGAACAGCTCTTTGCTAGTCATTTTATTGTAGTTTTTCACACCATGTGCTGTAAACTTTAGAACAGGTCACTAGCCCTGTTTCTGGAGATCTACATGAAGCCTTAAAGACTTGGTTTCATCCCTAATTATGCCTACCTGACCATCTCATCATTGACTTAAGAGGTTCTTGATCAGCTAAAAGATGCGTTACATTTTGGATGGAGATAAAACCTGCAGGAGGTTAGATCTTCAGGAACTGGGTTGGTGACCGCCACTCGAAAAACCCTCAGGAGTTCAGCAGACTCTAAAATAGTCGAATCAACACAACTGGCAGAGACAAACCCACTGAGATCCAAGATGTTTTCCCATTTCTAATATTTCAAGTAAGCGAAGTAACTAACCATAACTGAAACTCTTGATCGGAGTCTGGAGGATTTTATGCAAAGTGCTGGTAGCATATGATTGGATGATTATTGAAAATTGCACCAAAAAAAAAAAAAAATTGCACAAATGGCTTGTGAGTGTTTAAATGGTATATACACTTAAAGGGACCCATTCACTTACCAAGCATATTACGTAAACATGAATTATAGTGTTGTTTCTTCAAAATAAAAAGGAATTAGCCATGATGAGCAAGAGTGAGCAAGAGTGCAGAATATTTACTCTGACTTTCCACTTTCTATGAATCAGTGTTGCACTGACAAGTTATCACACATGTGCTCTTGTTATTGGTAATGTAAACAAATAGAGAACCAAACTAAGATATAAAAAGGGGATATGGGATACTAAGCCTGTCAGCTGGGGTGGTTTTGCCAGAAAACCTTTGCAATCAGCCTAAATGAACTGATACATTAATGGAAGCTAAGACACATAGGCTATTCACTAGAGAATAGGTTCCTTTAGCTTTACATTGAACTCTGCCTTGATTGATGTTTTATTACTAAGATGGAAACAAAACCAAAGGATATACTATAACATGATATCTTTGTTGCAGCCACCACACACTAGGGACAAATTAAACCACCCTGACCACAGGCCTGTGACTATATCTATGTTTTCTTCTGGATGAGTGAAGCAGCACAGTACGACATGAAACTTCTACTTTATTTAGCCTCATGCCGTTCCCCAATCTGGCTTCCTCCATTTGTTTCAGCGCAACAGACTGATGTGCCACAGTATGGTGTGTTGTTTGTGTTTAGCTTTGATGCTGTATAACAAGTTACATAATGTCACAGCGGAAATAAAATGTAATATGGTAACATGAGATGAATGCACATCCGACAAAACCCAAAGACAGAATTTGCAACATGGGAGATTCATTCTGATGCAAACTTTCTTTGTCTTCAAACAATACATGTTGCACAAATGTAAAAATAAATAAATAAAAATGTTCTCATCAATCACTCACTCACTCATTAACTGAACCGCTTAATTCTACAATGCTTCTGGGGAGTCTGATGCTGTCCAGACCATCGCAGGGCAGCACACACAAATATTCACACTCACACCTACGCTCAATTTGGGACAGCCAGTTAGCATAACGTTCATGTCTTTGGACTGTGGAAGAAAATCAGAGTACCTGGAAGAAATCCACGAGGCATAAAGAGAACATGCAAACTCCACACAGAAATACCCAGGCCTGGGAATCGAACCCAGGACTTTCGTTCTGTGAGGCAGATGTGCTAACAACTATGTTACCGTTCCACCGCTTTACACCATTTGCGCCCTTTTAATTTGCTGCTTAAAAAAAACTAGAGGTTACTAATAGCTCTCTCTCTCTCTCTTTCTTTTCTCTCTCTCACTCACACACACACACACACACATGCATGCACTTAATTAGTGTATAAAGTTCCCTGAATCATGGTCGATGTATTAAAATTTATTTAATGCTTGTAATACTCTCAGCTTAAATTGTCTATAGCTTTGAACGATAGTGTTTCATTAACATATCTCATCAAATTGTCTCTAAAAAGGCTTTTAAAAATTAAACTATAGTTCCACTGTCAAATTTGTCAAAATGAAGTACGCTAATTTCCTCAGTTTATTTTATATGTCGGGCTCAAGAAGCCATTACTATTGAGGTCATTATAAAAGCCGCATACAATTAACTCCCAGGCCGCTCTGTAAACCTGGCTACTGTTTTCTTTATTCTTTTGTTTTCCTCCTTACTTTGCGTGTGAGTTTTTCTAATTGCGCTCAAATTGCAGAGTTAATCAGAGCATTGTTAATTACATGAATATTTCAGAGACATGCTCATTAAGTGTGAACACAGCGCACCAGACAAAGCGAGAGCATAATTGATAGGTGCAATTACCGCATGGCTAAAGCAACCCTTCCCAACTGCGATGGCAAACACATTAGAGATGCAACAGCAGGAGGGGCTTGATCCAAAGTATTGAAATGATACACATCAAGATGAAAAAACAGACAGACTCACTGGCTCTGGGGAAGTTATAACCATACAGAAATGGAAAATGTTCAATTATATCTTCAGAGCTGTTTAAATCTGCATTGCAGAGTGTCACTGCTATAATAAATAGTTTGTCAGTACATCAGTGGTGTCATGACTATTTAGGCACACTCCTTAATATGCATTAATTATTTTGTGCCACGCAATCCCATTACAGAAGGTCTGTAGCATTTTTCTGCAATATGAGCATTGTCATCCACACACATGGAAGCTACAAACAAATAGTATTTATTAACTTATTAATGCATTTGGTAAGTCGTAATTTTTTCATAGCAGGTAGAACATTTGCCTCATAGCACAAAGGTCCTGGGTTTGAGTCCTGGGCTCAGTGAGGGTTTCTATATGAAGTTTCCATGTTCTTCCAGTGCTTTCATGGGTTTCCTCCAGAGAACTCTGGTTTCCTCCTGCAGTCCAAAGACACGCACATTAGGCTACTTGGCTGTTCCAAGTTACATGTGAGTGGGGGTGTTAATGAATGTTTGCTCTAGAGATCAGGTTCTGTAAAAGATGTATAACCCTTCAGGTAAAAGCAATGGCCCAGTGCATCATGGGTGTGGAATGGGAAGTGAGAGAACTGAGACATACCTCTCATGTTATCTTTTAATTAGAATCTTAAATATGTCTGAAAACTAACTAGCTAAATAAATAAATAAACAGCTAAAATTAGTCTAAAATTTCAACGCAACTATTACCCAACTAGACAATTTGAAGATTATAAAAATGTTGCCTGGTCAGTTTCCAATTTTCATCCATCCAGCTTTGGGAAGCCTTTACCTACTGTATTACTGCTTATAGCTGACAGGAGTGAACCCTTGACCCTTGGACAGTAGTGATTCAGTGGTTAAGGCTCTGGGTTAGTAAACAGAAGGTTCAAGCCCCAGTACAACCAAGCTGTTGGGCCCTTGAGCAATGCCCTTAACCCTAAATTGTATAAATGATACAATATCAGACTCTTCCGATAAAGGCGTCAGTCAAATACCATAAATATAAACATTCTGATTATATAGACAATCTGCCTTCTTTTCTCATTTGAGTTGCTATTCTAGTTGTAGAGCGTACATATCTGAGTTATGGAACACCTTCTGTCAGCCCTGACAAAATATACAAACAAAGAAAAACACAAACTGAGCCTGAAACATAACCTCCTTGGTAAAGGTAATCTGTCACAATTGGTATAGAATTGTGAAGGTAAGTGAAAGCAGAAAACTTTTTAAAAACCATAACAAAACCCATCACTGTCTATTTCCTCCCTGAGAAAAAATAGATGGAATTAAATGTACACATTTCTATGAAAAAGAATAAAAGGACTTGATAAGTTGTGCTGGTTTCTCTTTGTAGCTGGGAGCAAAGATATTAGACCCTGTCCTTCTGCTGTGGTTTAGTTTTGTCTTATAAGGCTATTAACCTTTCATTACTTTCATAGATTTTCTTCTTCATGTCTTCTTTCCGCAGGTCTTCCAGCCCTGGTTGTTGCTGTGTCTGTAGGATTTACCAGAGCTAGAGGCTATGGTACACCAAACTAGTGAGTATTATTATCACTCATTTCAGAGATTCTGAGATAACCATGAAATATGAGGAACCATCAGATTTATTGCCATTGTTGTCATTTTGTCAACAAGATAAAGTGAAAACAATGCTTAACATGACTTGTCACATGACCTTCAGGTGGATTGTAAAACATTGTAAAAGAAAGGTGTTATATGTATATGTATGCCCACCACAGAAAACCTAATAAGGCTGCCACGTTGGCTACCAGTTGGTGCTGATTGGCTGTTATGTATTGCTGACTTGTATGATGATGAACAACAATTATTAAAAAAGGGGGGGGGGCAGTGGTGGCCCGGTGGCAGGGTTCTGGATTACTGACACCAAGGTTAGGGGTTCAAGCCCCACTATCAACGGGATGTCACTAACCCCCCCACCCCCCAATGCAGCTAACTGGGTTATCAAAGGCCGGCCATGCCTCTCACTGTCTGTGGTGAGAGGCTTGTAAAAGAACCATTGCTGATTATCGTTAAGAGTAGACTGCATAGTCGCCATGTTTCTGCCTTGTGATGGCCTGGTGGGCTGTCCTGGGTGTACTCTGCCCTCACCCAGAGTCAGCTGAGATGGGCGCCTGCCTCCCTAATTAGGATTAAGCGGTTCAGAAAATGAATAAATGAATAACATCAGGTAGGCAGACAGACGTGCAGGTTAATGTTTGTGCAGCACAACATGAACTTGTCAAATGGATAAATAAACTATAAAGACAGGTGATGTAAGTGCCTAAATACATGTATTACTTGCATGTGAATTTTGATGAATGCCAAACATCTATAAATTATTAAGCTTATGCAAGGCACACAGCTAAATGGCATGTAATGACCTACAAAACTCCACACATGTTCAAGTGCACAGACAGCAACGAGCACAAAAGAGTTCAGCAGGATAAAACCTGAAACAGTAAACATTAAAAAAAAAAAAAAAAAAAAAAAAAATATTATTATATATTTGTTCTATTCTTTAATACTTGTAATTAAATACTGTCAGGTTTGTCACAGAATTTTCTTGACCTGGTGAACTAACAGGATGATGTATTTATGATAAAGATTCTAAAGCACTTCTGTAAGTTACTTTGAATTTACCCATGACAGTGTTTTCCAAATGCAAAACTGCGGTGGTTCATGCAAAGAACATGATTTATAGTTGAAAAACAAGGTCCATAAGTTTACACACACACACACACACACACACACACACACACACACACACAGGAGCACAAGCAGAATATAGATTTTTTTTTCTTTCTCAGTTTTCATGTATCCCACATTTCCCTTTTAAAGATTTAAGAATGAGCCTGTTCATAGCCAGCTTGATAAATGAGACTCATTTTGCTATTCACATAAAGAAACTGTAGGGTTGAGTTTTTTTTTTTTTTAGGATTAGAAAATACATCAAATGTCATTATTATTTAATTTTTTTTACCCCCATGCTTAAAAAGGATAATTTAATTGTGAGACGTTAGATGGATTTCTACTTTTTAATCTATTTAAAAAGCAGTTTTAGAGCAGTGTTTGAGCAGTTTAATGTGCTGTAATGGGCTAATTATTTATTCATCCACTTAATCCTACTAGGCTCTAGGAGAGGCTGGAGTCTATCTCAGCCAACTCCAGGCACCATGAACAGCTCTCCAATCCATCACCCAGCCAACACACACAATCATTCATGCTCACATCCACACCTAGGGAAAATTTGAAATATCCAGTTAGCTTAATGCATGTCTTTAGACTATGGGAGGAAACCGGAGTATGCAAAGAAGACCAACACAAGCACAGGGAGAATATGCAAGCCCAGAACCCTCTTACTGTGAGCCATACATGCTAACCACTATGTCCCCATGCCACAGAGGGCTCAAGATTTTGATCGATCACATATGTTGATTGTTGTGAAGAACTGACTTGGGTTTAAAATGTCTTTTCTCTTGACATGATATACCTGTTTGAAAAGAGAATATCAGTGGGACATAAATAATGTGCAAATCATGAAATCATGCCATGTGCATAAAGAAAAACGTAAATGATGCAGAGTACTGTGAATATTTTATTTGCCAGACTCAGAGTGAAGGGGTGGGAATTATGTGAAATTGAGCAATGGAGGGAAAAAAACCCTGATAATGAAGTGTCTGGGGCTTCTGTTCTCAATAAGATGTGAAGAAGGGGGAATCGAACTGCAGACAGAACAAAATTCTCACTTTTTTTTCACTCATCTGTCTTTAATTTTTTCTTCTTCACCCTTTGGCTCTGCCTGAAATTGCATGAATACTTTGCTGAGATTATAACTGAACGCTATTCAAATCATTGGCATGATATGAATCTGTTTAACCCTTAGGAACTGGTGAATGCAATTTGCTCCAGTTTTGACTTCCATTTATTTGCTTACATTATATATCTGAGAAAATGATCTCGATTTCTGGTGATTATCAAGAATATAAATATAAATGTATGTGTATTAATGTTAATCTGAAACCCATATGGATCCCTGCTCTCTTTACTACGATAGGCAAAAAATAAAAGCTCCTATTTCCAAGGTAGTGAAGGGTGGCATGGTGGCATAGTAGTTGGCACATCCACCTCATAGCAAGAAGGTCCTGGGATTAAGTCCCAGGCTCGGCGACGGCATTTCTGTGTAGAGTTTGCATGTTCTCCCTGTGCTCGCATGGGTTTCTTCCTTCGGTTTTCTCCAACAGTCCAAAGACATACACATTAAGCTAAGTGGCTGTTCAATGAGTGGTAATGGTTGTGTGTTTGCTGGCCCTGCGATGGTCTGGCGAGCTGTTCAGGGTGTACCCTGTCTTCCCAGTGCTGGCTGAGATAGGCTCCAACCTGCCTGCGATCCTAATAGTAGGATTAAGCAGTTGGCCAAATGAATGAGTAAGAATGACTAGGGTAGTGTGTTATATGATGTTTATCTTATGGTGCTGCTGAATTCTTAAATTTGATTGGTCAGAAAGTATGGCGTCATCTTGAAAATTGAGGCCTTCTTTCAAACATGATGATTTGTAGAAAAATAAATGATACAGAGTTTTACATAAAAACAGACTCACAAACAAATTTTTTATCAAATAAATTTGAAATGGTGCAGTCCTCTGTACAAAGACATTTATTTAACATTTATGGAAGTCTCCAGTATCAGCACTTTGTAAAAGTCAGAGGAAAGGCTGTGGCTTTAACTTTTCTGACAGTTCTTCAAGATAATTGAAAAATTTTTACATTTTTTCTTTTTTTCTTTATTGATTTAGCCCTTGCCCAGAGTCGGCTGAAATGGGCGCCAGCCTCCCCGCAGCCCTAATTAGGATTAAGCGGTTCAGAAAACGAATTTATTTATTTATTTATTTATTTTAATGTTAATAGCCTGGTGAGCTGTCCAGGTTGTACCCTGCCCTTGCTTCGGCTAAGATGGGTGCCAGCCTCCCCGTGACCCTAATTAGGATCAAGCAGTTCAGAAAATGAATGAATGATCATCTATGAAATATTATCTATTATAGAGTAGTACTTTAACTTGATTCACAACATTAACATATAAGGAGACTTACTAACCTTACTAAATGTAACTGTATAATCAATAAGAGGTATATACAGGTTATTCATTCATATATTCATTCATTCATTTACCAAACCACTTTATGCTACTAGGGTCACAGGGGGTGCTGGAGCCTATCTCAGCCGACTCAGTGCGAAGGCAGGATACACCGTGAACAGCACACCAGTCCATTGCAAAGCCAAATCACTCACAATCATTCACATTCTAGGGCAATTGGAAGAGGTCGTTAGCCTAATGTGCATGTCTTTGGACTGTGGGAGGAAACCGTAGTACCTGTAGAAACCAGGAGAGAACATGCGAACTCCAAACAGAATCACCTTCTTTGAGCCCAGAACATGAACCCAGGGCCGTCTTACTGTGGAACCGCCATGCTAACCACTATGCCAGCATGCCACCTTTGAATACACGTTATATAAATCAAAAATTACATTGATTGTTGGATTGTATTCATTCTAACTGACTTGCTGCAGTACTGGTGTTTTAACTGCACATCTCTCTTGACAGGTGGAATTAAATCTTAGTTATTATTAATAAGTTCGTCTAAATCTATCTATCTACCTATCTACACTGCCCAGCCAAAAAAAGTTGCGCACTCTGATATTTTAATGGACTGCATTTATCCTTGATCACAGCATGTAATCTCCATAGCATTGTTGCTCCAGTTGGTCAGGTCGAGGCTCAGCAACATTAATGTGGCAATAAAATGAAGTCAGTGGATGACCTGAATGTACTGAATGAGCAGGTAATCACATCAATGGGCTTTTTCTTCCCTGATGGCACAGATATAAAATGGGGAATCAAATAATGAGCGAGTGGTTCAGGGAGCATGAGGAATCATTTTCACATAAGTATCGGCACCCCAGAGTCCTGACCTTAACCCTATTGAAAGTTTCCGGGATGTGCTGGAGAAGACTTTATGGAGTGGTCAGTTTTTCACCTCATCAATTGGTTGTTGAATTGGACGTCAATTCAAGACGTCGTTGAGAAATGAACCCGACACTGGATGGAAATAAATGTCATGTTGCTTAAGTTTGTTGAACAAATGCCATCATGATTACGTGCTGTAAGTAAGGCTAAAGGCAGAACATCATATTCAAGTGTGCAACTTTTTTCTTTTTTTATCTATCTATCTATCTATCTATCTATCTATCTATCTATCTATCTATCTATCTATAT
>JAOUQZ010000012.1:13460994-13468494 GCA_028564935.1 Neosilurus hyrtlii
TGTGTGTGTGTGTGTGTGTGTGTGTGTGTGTGTGTGTGTGTGTGTGTGTGTGTGTGTGTGTGTGTGTGTGAACACATATACATTATCCCTGGTCTGGCCTCAGGTGTGTTTTGAGTGAGTTTTGAGAGAGCACTTTCATGGTCAGATGTGATTTGCGCTGTTTGTCTGTTTCTTCGTGGTCACATGTGATTTGCGTTGTTTGTCTATTTCTTCATGGTCAGATGTGATTTGCGTTGTTTGTCCGCCTCTCTGTGGTGTTGTGACTCAAACAAACCACAGGAAATGAGATTTGGGCATCTGGAGATACTGCCTCCCCGATCCTGAGGGAAGCAAAATCTAATTAATGGAAAAAATAATTAGTCTAGCATTCAGCAAAGAGCAGAACAGTGCGATTGTCTCTCAGCGAGTACTTTAACATGACCAGAATTTGAAAGTCATGGGACTTGGTGAACCTGCTGTTGTTTGGGTCATTTGTGATACCCCATACTCTGACAGTGCTCTTGGATTTAAAACAGTACTTCAGAGTCATCAGACTTTAGATTCTAGCCAAGATAAACAATTTTTACATTCAATATGAAGCTGTTGGGCAGATATGCAGCTTGCCTCCTAAAAGGTAAAAAAAGGTGAAAATGTGTTACCAAAAAATACACGTTTACTGTGTTAGTTTTAGCTCAAAGGGGCAGATCGACAGATCAACAGATAAATTCTGTGAGTCTGAAATTGAAATCTGAAGTGCTTCTCAACTAAACTTAGTTGTTGAAAAACTTTAACGTATTTTTTTTCCTGTGCAAGCGGAGCCCCATTGATAAGTGAAAAGTGTCTTTTTGGAACATCAATTCAATTCAATTCAATCCAGTTTTATTTGTATAGCGCTTTTTACAATTGACATTGTAACAAAGCAGCTTTACATAGTAAAATTAAATTAGGGAGGAATGTAAAAATTTTTCTACAACACCTACACATCCCTAATGAGCAAGCCCGCGGCGACAGCGGCAAGGAAAAACTCCCTCAGTTGACACGGGGAAGAAACCTTGAGAGGAACCAGGCTCACAAGGGAAACCCATCCTCATTTAGGTAAAACCATAAAATACGAACCATATAAGAAAATTTCATTACAGTCCAACATGTAGTCCGGTTGGTTATACCACAACTGTAAGTCCTAGATAACTGTAGCAAGAGAGTTTGTATCACCAGTAACGAAAAGTCATCTTCACAGTCTCTAAGTGCAGACCTAAGCCCATATGGGTCTTCATAAGCAGGAGCGAGGGGCTTCCAATATGAGAACTCCAGCCAGCATCAGCACACCAGGACAGACCAAAGGACTCACAGAGCAGAAGGATCAGGACAATCAAGTTCACCGACATCCAAGGCGTAGCATGTGTACCTCAGCAAAACACATGGGGGGTGGGGGGGTTGTTAGGTATTCTTATAACAGTGTAATAGTAAAAGAAGACTTTATTAGTGCTGGGTGCAAGCAGGGACTAACTATGGCAGCATAACTACAAAGAGAGAAACCAGAAGGAAGGCAGACATCAGAACATCAAGAATCTGATGTACGTATACACATGGGAACACTGTGCAGTATGCAAAACTTCAATGCATTACTCATTTAAATAGAAAAGCTTTTAACCCAATCACATTAAGGAAATGAATGACGTTTATAACGTGCTCATGAAAGTAAACATATCCAGCAGAATGGCATCTCACTACCCTGTGTGGTGATAGTGGAGCTTGCATCCATGGGATAGCATTTTTTAGATGGGTTTCCTCCAGTTCTTTCGGTTTCCTACCATAGTTCAAGGACATGCACATTAGGCTAATTGGCTGTTCCAAACTGCCCATAGGTGTGAGTGTGAATAATTGTATGTGTGTCAACCCTGCAATGCAGTTGTTCAGGGTGTTCCCCGCAGCTGAGATAGGCTCAGGGCTCCCCACGACCCTAAAGGTTTTAAGTAGTTTAGTGAGTGAGAGATAGTGTTTAATTGTTCTAGTTCTTTCATGGTGGTTTAACTCCTTAGAAACATTTTCTGAAATATAAGATTTTACATAAATATTAATTGTACTCCACAGGAATGGCATAAATTATTGGTTTGCTATCTCAGGATAAGAGATATTATCCACCTTGCAAATTTGGGATAGTGCTTGAAATTGCAGACAAAAACTCATGGTTTGCTGCAGTCACAGATTCTGTAATTAACAAAAAAAAATAAAGAAAGCTACACAATACAGCCTGTGCATTTTTCACTGTAATACATCATCACTTTTTAAAAACTGCGAAGGAGTTTCAAAGGATGTCACTGTTAGTTGTAGGTTGGTGGCAGGGTGGTGTAGTGGTTAGTATGTCTGCCTTACAGAACGAATGTCCTGGGCTCGAGTCCCAGCCTCGGGCATTTCTGTGTGGAGTTTGCATTTTTTTCCCATGTTTTCATGGGTTTCCTCCAGGTACTTCGGTTTCCTCCGCAAACCAAAGACATGCACATTATGCTACTTGCCGGTTTTAGATTGGCCTTAGGTATGAATGGTTCTGTGTGTTGTCCCTGCGTTGGTCTGGCAAGCTGTTCAGGTTGTACCCCGCCTAGTGTCACCTGAGAAGCCTCCCAGTGACTCTAGTAGACTAGCAGTTCGGCTGATGAGTGAGTGAGAGAGACTTTAAAGTGGATTGCACTTAAAAATGAATTAAACATTTTAGCTTTAGCTGAGAAGCAACACAGACGTTGATGTTCTGTCTTCAGGACGATTTATCGATACCCATTTCACCTTTGGTGAATAATTATTACCTATACATAAAACATAAAACAAAATAAGAGAAGTTAATGTTATAATCAAGAACTCAATTATTATTATAAATTATATAATATTGTATTATGAAACACCTGTAACATCTTAGTCCAGCAATTTACAGTCTGTGCATACATATGTGTTCCCCAAGCACCAAGGCGAAAATCCTTTATTGATCACAAAGAAAGAGCCTAAGGTTTATTTTTCTTTAAACCCGTGTTTCTTACTAAACCATACAGCAATACACATCCTGTTTCTTTTCTTAACAGTGAATTGGGGCTTGCTGTGGCTAGTGACCTCCTGCTAAACACTGCTAATTGCATTTCCATTCCTTCATCCCCAAAGGATTAGAAGAAGAAGAAGCGTAAATGTTTAAAACAGAGAGGAAGCGATCGAATAAAGCCATAGACAGGATGATCAATATTATATACGGTCAACCTGATCATTTCCAGAACAATCAGCCAGGCCCAGGTTTCATAAGTTAAGGGTCAGAGATTATAACACTGCTTAATACTCCTTCCGCATGAATTCTGCTTTCACCACCCGGATATTAGTATCTGGAAGCCTCTCTGGATCCGCCTCCCCTAATAGACCTCTAGTAAAACATGAAGGACTTGACAAGGTGTGAATGGAAGCTGGAGTTCTGGACCATACAAAGATTTATTGGCACATTATTGATGACAGGCAGAAAAGCAATCACCCCTGCTGTGAGTAAACACAGAGAGATGACTTGAGATATTGTATTAATTAGCATATTATCATCATACCCATATTCAGTAATTCAGAAAAATAACTCATACTCAAAATTTAAAGGTAATTTAATGAGCACAACTGACTTTAATAGATTTCAGACTAGTATGTTCATTATAAGTGCTGCTTCCTGACACCTTACCAGGTGCAGATTGATTTTTTTAAAAATTCTAATTGTGAGATTAAGGTGGTCGTAAAGGAAGACATATTCTCCCTACCAGGCAACTCTCGAAGTCTGGCCATTTTCGTTCTGAGAGTTAGTTCCTGCCGGCTCATTTGATTCACACTACAGGCAAAGTGCCCACTATTATCAACTGCAGTGATAATACAGCAATCAGTCAGTCCGGAATATTTTTTATTTTTTTTCCTCACTGTGCTGATTTAGTCATGAGTGAAGATTCATGCTGGTTCCAAGCTGTTAAAATGTCTTCTCCACAAGATATTCAGGTTTTATTTGCTCCCATATGCTACATATAAGTATATATATATATATATGCTCTAAGATATGAACTCTTTTTTTCAGTTCTACTAAAAAATCATACTCATACTAATTTAAGTTTAGAAACAGAATTTTATTATGTAGGAGAAAATTTCTTTTCATTGATTTACTGATCCTCATCCCTACTATGGTCACGGGGAGGCTAGAGCCTCTCTTAGAGGACACTGGGTAAATTTATTTGAATAAAAAATGATTACATGGCAATAACACTACGCTCATGGGTGGCACAGTGGCTGGTGGTGGGCATTCAGCATTTTCTTGAAGAGAAAGATAAACAGGAAATATCCTCAAGGATAAAGACTTTACAAAGCCCTGTGAGGTACTCGCTGCTCAATGTAAAGCTCTTGGTGTCACGGGACGGGAACCAAGCAAAAAGCTGTCAAAGCCCTTACAGACACTCAACTCACAGAAAACGCCTTGTGCCTACAGTAAATAAATAAAGGCCACCATTTCTCTGTATGGATCTTGCAGTCGGGTAATCAGTGGTTAATATTATGACCCATACAAGTACATCGCTGAAGAATCCGTTTTTATTGTGCAGTAGTCTTATCTCTGAAAAGCTGGATTATACAAATTTACAGCCTGCATGGTCAATTCTTTTCATTTAAGAATTTGTTTAAGTTAGCCTGTCAGTAACCACAGCCAAGAAATCATGCCTTTGCACGTTTATTGGGATTTTACACCCAAACCTACCGGCTCACCAGGACGGGGCTTATCCCCATAGCATGAAGCACAGAAGTTGAACTCCTCCTGGATGGGACACTACTCCATCGCAGGTTACCTTTGCAGTATTTTTACTTTTATTATTTTTTGCCCAGGGGTCTTAGCACAGTCAGGGGGTCTAACAGGGATTCGAACCCATGGCCTCTCAATCACGTTGCCCAGCACCCTGGCCACTACACCACCACAAGAATCCCTTTCTTCTGAGGTAGTTTTAGCTCTGAAAGGATGGATTATACAAATATGGTGAATTCTTTTTTTTTACTGACAGTTACCCTGTCCTCTGTAACCACAGCCAACCCCAGCGACACCTGAAAACCAGACCCTCAGACATATGTGCATTCATTCAAATCTTGGGGTATTTTTATTTTTTTATTTTGATATGATGTATTAATCCTGTAAGGGAAATTATTGCCTCTGCATTTAACCCAAAGTGAGCACACACACACACACACACGTAAACAGTGAGCACACACATGGAGCAGGAGCTGCCACACACATTGGGGTCACCCAGAGAGCAGTTGGGGGTTAGGTGCCTTGCTCAAGGGCACTTCGGCAAGGCACCTAACCCCAACAGCTCTCCGGCCGCCCCAGTGTGTTTAGAGTAGCAAATCCAAGTAGCAGCTTTTAGAAGGTAAAAGAAAACCAGACAACCCAGAGGAAACTAATTTGGGCATGAGGAGAGCATTTAAAACTCCAGATAGACAGTAATCTGAGCTCACAATCAGATGAAGGATCCCTGTAACTGTAAGATTAATAAAACAAAACAAAACAAAACAAACACCACTCCATCCGTGCTGGAAATCTTGACATGAAAATATTTAGATTCAACATCTACGTCCTTTTATTAGTTCATGAAAGCATGTTGAAATTGTTGCCTTTACTTATAAAACATACTGTATATTTTGAAACAGATTTGTGAACACCTGACCATAACAGACCGCATAGTGATGTTGTCAAAATAGCTTTAAATTCAGTTGAATCAGATAAAGATTATAAGTTTAATTCTCATATGATGCAACGTCTCTTTCCCAGGTGAACATGCTTATTGGGATCGTGGTCTTCAACAAGCTCATGTCGAGAGATGGCATCTCGGATAAATCTAAAAAGCAAAGAGCGGGGTGAGTGAAGATCCAAGACACACTCTTGGTGCTGAAAGTCTATTCATCTTGTTCATTTCTTAATGGCTTAGAGCTATCTAGCCATTTATATAACTGATAAACCAATAGTAAGGTACAGTACATCCAACAAATGCAGTCAGGGGGGTCATAAAATGTTTTAATAAAAGGTGAGTTATAACAGCTTCATACGTGGAGCTTTATTGATCTGCAACCTTCTTCATTCCCCAATGGTCTTCTCATTAACTCTGTTTCACACACACACACACACACACACACACACACACACACACACACACACACACACACACACACACACACACACACAAATCAACAGGTCCCTAAAGCTCACAGAAAATGTGATTTCTTTTCTTTCCTGGAGCTCAAATGAACACTCATGGTTAAGTCATCCATTCTTTAATTTTTTTTTCCATAATTAGGGAGGCTGGCGCCCATCTCAGCCGACTCTAGGCGAAGGTGGGAGCACAACCTAAAAATCTCACCGAGCCATTGCAGGGGCAACACACATACAATCATTCACACTCACTCTCACACCTAGGGGCAATTTGGAACCACCAATCTGCCTGCTGTGCGTCTTTTTGGACTGTGGGAGGACACCGGAGTACCCGGAGTAAACCCACACATGCACATGCTCCGAATCGAACCCGGGACCTTTTTGCTACGAGGTGAATGTGCTAACCACTGCGCCACTGTGCCACCTTTAATTAACTCAAGAAACACAAACTATCATATTACAGTTTATAGCTCTGCAAATGTGGCCCGCATAAGGCCATTGGATATTATAATTACTCTGTAGATTCTATACATGAGTAGATAGGACATGATAGGCTTTACTTATTGAATAAGGAGCTATCCTGAGATGAGAGTTAATCCAATGACGGGATATTTCTAATCCCTGCTCCAGACAGCAATCCATGCAGCAATTTTCTCCCAAATTGATTTCTTTCAATTTATTTATTTCCTTTTATTGCGTGCAAGTGGTCATGATGCATGTTAGAAGCTACAGTGACTAAAAGAGTGTTATCTTAGCCAGACAGTTTTGTTCGGATGCTCGTACACATATCTTCACATCTCATACAGTCATTACTTCGAAATGACTAAACTCTTTATAAGAAATGGGCGCAAGTGCTTTATCCTGATTAGGATTGCAATGGATCTGAAGCCTATTTCGGGAATTCAACCCAGATGGAGTTTCAGTCCGCCACAGATGGTAGAAATGATTTTGTGAAATTGACATTGCAAACAGTTGGCCGTATTCAGAGTTAGTGACTTACTATGGGAATCTAAGCATATTCAGAGATAGTCTAAGCATGTGTTTAAATCAATTTTCTGGGTACGCCATCCAGATTATGCAAATTACCTATATTTATTTCATACCTCTTGCCAGATTTCTCTTAAGCAGAAATGTCTGAGATGGCTTATTGAGTAAAAACCACTGCCTTTAAGCGATGTGGTAGTTTTATAAGGAACAAAAATGCAACTGTTTCACTGACTGTAAAAGGATAATATTTTTAATGTTTTTATTTCTTTACTTCATGAGATCTGAGTTTTCATGTTTTGATTTTCTGTCCAAAAATGACTCTTAATATCCCCAAATACTGATTTGTATGAGTT
>JAOUQZ010000012.1:13473494-13483316 GCA_028564935.1 Neosilurus hyrtlii
AAAGATGATAAATCATCTCTTATGCCTTTAAATTACTTAGGAATATATATATAAAAACATAATTTTTTAAGTGAAGCATTAATAGATTATTCTATTCAAGTAAGACGATAAAAGCCCCCCCCTCCCATTTTTAAATAACATTTTTAAATTTTTAAATCTATAACCCCACCCTTCCTCTTGCAGTTTTATTATTTCTTTTTCTCCCTTTCTTGTTTATTCCCATCTCGTTTTGCTTCTTCCAGTGACTGTAATGCTGCTGTCATGACCCCCCTCCCCTAACACACACACACACACACACACACACACACACACACACACACACAGACACACACGCACACACGGCTAAAGATGTTTGTTCTTTGAAGTGATCGTGAACCACCGAATGGGTCCAAGGTCACCTCTTGTTCTTTAGAAGAAAATTGGACTAATCTGTGGCTTTTTGCCAATTTAGTCATGTTAGTGAAATAATAATAGAATTACTGATATCCATCCATCTCTCTCACCCTCCCTCCCTCTCTCTCTTTTCATTTATTTTCAAGGTCTGTTCTTCTTTTGAATGCAAATTCAATTCATGTGTGTGTGATGTTGCTTTTTTGTCCTACTTCAGTCTCATGATTTTAGCTTGTATTTCCACACTACTCTCTGCACCCCCCCCCCCCCCCCCCCCCCCCCCCCCCCACACACACACACACACACTCACACACACCTTTTCTGCCTTACTGTCTTACTCACCATCACTGGTAATGAACAAAAAGTGGGTTGTCTGTCCCCTGTCAGTGAAGCCCATTTACACTCAGAATTTGGACTCAGTGCAGCGAGAACACACTAAATTGGTGTCAGACACCATGGCTAAGCAGCATGAAGCCAGTACCAGCCGCAACTACATCTGAGTCGAGTTGGGCAGGGCTTTTACTGACAGCTAGCATGTTAGGAGGCTGCAAAAAATGAAGGCAGGAAGCACCTGCATTAGCATAATTAAACTAATAAAAACCAACAGACCGCAAAGGTAAGAGTAGGGTTCAACAATGTCTGCCCAGTAGAAAAATTTTGTATTATTATTATTATTATTATTATTATTATTCATTAATTCATTCAATCTTCTGAACCGCTTAATCTTAATTAGATACACTGGAAAAGTCATAAAGTCTGGTGCAAAACTTACTTGCTGATAGAGACACCTTTGCTTAATGTTATATAATGTTATGTTATACATTTCCTTACAGAATGCTCTACCCTACCATTGAATGTTATTAGATATGTTATTTGTCAGATATTTCTTTATGTGTATATCACCCTGCTTAGTTTATGCGCTTGTTCTACATAATACACTATAACTTCAGATGTAAAAAATGTGAGTGGCATCTCCCCTTTGACTTTCATTCTACAGATTAAAAGCTTCTCTCTCTCTCTCTCTCTCTCTCTCTCTCTCTCTCTATCTCTCTCTGTGCTATGTCGACTGATGACTACAATCCACACCGTAGATAAAGTCTTTCAACTTTGAGCTACTGTATTCGACTCACCACCCTCTCTGATTAAAAAAGAAAAAGAAAACGATAAGAAAATGCCCTCATTCATTCGTTTAGTTTCTGAACCGCTTAATCCTAATTAGGGTTGCAGGGAGACTGGTGCCCAACTCAGCCAACCCTGGGCGAGGGCAGAGTACACCCAGGACAGTTCACCAGACCATCACAGAGGAGAAAAACACTGACGACAATGCAGCCTACTCTAGATGAAAGTCAGCAATGGAACTTTCTTATCCCTCTTACCATAGACAGTGAGAGACATAGCCGGAATTTGATAACTCAGTTAGCTGCACTGGGGAGACAGCAGTGACAACCCATTGATAGTGGGGCTTGAACCCACAACCTTGGGTTCAGTAATCCATTACTCTACCACCGGATTATTATTATTATTATTATTATTATTATTATTATTATTATTATTATTATTATTATTATTATCATTGTTGTTGTTATTACCTGGTCTGGTTTGAAATTTCAGCTCACTAGTTAATTTTTCTTACTACTTGAACAAAAACTGTTCTCTTTTTCAGCCTGTTGTGGCCTACAGTTCATTCTGCTAACCAAAATGTCCACTAGTTAAACAGTTAGAGCCTTTGTCCTACCCTACTCTATATCTAATGAGAGTGGCACTGTGTTGTAGTGGTTAGCATATCCGTCCCACAATAAGAAGGTCCCAGGTACGAGTCCCGACCTCCGGCATTTCTGTGTGGAGTTTGCATGTTCTCCCTGTGCTTGTGTGGATTTCCTCTCCCAGTCCAAAAACATGCACATTGGGTTAATTGGCTGTTCCAAATTATCTCCAGGTGTGGATGTGAGTGTGAATGGTTCTGTGTGAATGCAAACTGTTCAGGTTGTAGTAGTGCCCCCCCTCCCCCACCCCAAGTTTAAAAAAAATTAGGCCCCAAAACCTTTTTGTTACACTAGTTAGAGACAAAATAACTTAAAAAGTCGAGTAAAAAATTTTCACAAATTGTACTAGTTCACTTAGTAGTTAATTAGTGCAGAAAATTGCAGCTTACTAGTTTGAGTTGTCGTAAAAAGTGACTAGTAAAAGTAGCAATTGGTAGGGTAGAATCTATTAGCTGGAATCTCACAGAGAGGCGAATGCTGATAAACGTAGCACATTTTGGGTTTTGTCAGGTTGCAAAACAGTTCGCAAATGGTTTTTAGGGTCGCAAACACGTTTTGTTGCTTGTTTGTATAAATGTTGCAAACATTCATGTAAATGTTGCTAATTGTCACTAAACACCCCAAAAAACAACATTTGCCAGCATTTGCTGCTCCGTGAGGTTCTAGCTTTAACTACAGAACAAACTTGTGGAGGAAATGAAGGTCTTAAATCAAGGACATTAAATAAATGCACATAAATGTTTCCATATAGTGCTGGCAGTTGTAGTGGTAATACCTGTAGTAATATCAGTAGTGGTAGTGGAAAATTATAATAGCAGTAATAGTAGTAGCAGTTGCTGTACTAGTACCGCTAAATTTTTTGTGATAGCTATCAGATCCACAGCAGCACTGACCAAGTTTATACATTTATGGAAGATGAATTAATGATGTGTTGTTCTTAATATTAACGAGCTGCGATATTGACTGTAATGTCACAACTCCTAGTATTTCTGGGAAAGTGTATGAGATGTAGTATTTCTATGTTAGTAATATAAATCAATGGTTTGCTATACTGTGAAAAAACATGACTGGCTGCTGGTGTTGCCAGGTATAAAGAGAAGTTGCAATCAGTTGATTGTTTTTATATAAAAAGCACATAACCTTGTGTTTCATTGATTTTTTTTCCTGGCAATTTATTTATTAAAGAATTTCATGTCATTCTTTGAATTATTTATAGTTACAGCCTGCTTTATGTTGTGGAGCATAGTGTGCTAGTTCCTGCTGTCACTGATGTTACGGTACTTGTAGGTGTAAGCAGTTGTTGTCAAAGTCTTTTTTGCTCTCGAAAAAAGGTGATTTAATTTTTTTTTTATCTGTTTGTCATGTTGCAGAGTAAATAGGAAGCTAGTTTATTTATTTATGTAGTTTTTTTTTTTTTATCTTTCAGATTTGTATCTGCATTTGTATCTATTTAAAACACATTACTTGTTTATTTACTGAGTATTTGTATAAATTTGCATTTCTAGATTGAATGGATTGGAAACAATAGAAATGATGACATTGCAACAAGAGGGGTTAGTAGTAGTTCATTGGTTAAGGCTCTTGGCTACTCATCCAAAGGTTGAGAGTTCAAGGCCCAGTCTAACAAATTTGCCACTGTTGGGCCCTTCAGTAAGGCCCTTAAACCTTATCTACTCAGTTGTATAAATTATTATTTATTAAAGTTGCTCTGGATAAGGGCTTCTGCCAAATGCCATAAATGTAATGTAATGTAAACCTGTGATCTGGATTGTAACAGGCGCTACTGTCACATCAGCTGTTATAGAAAACAGATCAACCCACACTGAGTGATCCGGTTTGAGAATTTAACAGCACTGTAGCAGAAATTTTTAGCTATAACACTTTGTGTAATTTGTTATGTGTGTATTTAATAATAATGAAAATATCAATAATTGATGAAAAAATAAGGAATGTTAATAAATAAAAATCAGTGTCTCGTGATTTTGGCGCTTGCAGTTCATGCTTCTAATTCTTCTTGACTAAAAGAGCTGTAGAACATTAATACATAAAACTCATTTCAATTATAAAGAATAGAGAATTAAGCCTGTAGTATGATGCAGAAATATTTATTTGGAGTATTAAGGTCTTCATTGATACGTAATGTGGAATGTGAAATTGAGTGCATTAATGTGAATATTTGTGTGTGTGTGTGTGTGTTTAGGACATCACTGTGGAGCTCATGTGTTGTCCTGCCATTGCTTGCACTCACATGGATGTCAGCTGTGTTGGCCATTACAGATCGGCGCTCCACGCTATTCCAGGTGCTCTTCGCAGTCTTCGACTCGGTCCAAGGCTTCGTCATCATCACTGTTCACTGTGCTATGAGGCGAGAGGTGAGCGAGTTCTTTACTATAACACAGAAACCACTGATGCATTGAGCGCACAATGTGTGAGGGTTCACGTTCCTATTTCATGTCACTTTTGAAGGAATGTGATGTTGAAAACGCTGTATTTCTAAGCCTGGTTCTCGAATTACATTTAATGTGGCACAAAAAAATTTGGATATGAATTAGTATTATAAAACGCAAGCTGAGAATTGGAAACTGATCATGGGTTGATGTATAATAATAGTAATAATAATAATAATAATAATAATAATAATAATAATAATAATAATAATAATGGTTTTAATCACCAGTGACACTCTGCTTATAGATTTTAGATGGCAAACCCTTATAATAAAAATAGTAATAAAGTATAATAAAAGAAATGTAATAAAAAATAATAATAAAAGAGAACAAGACCAGTAATAACAATAATAAAATGCTACATTAGTAGTAGAAACCATAACACCCACCAAAAATGTGTTTTAATAAAAATGGGTTTCATGGTTGGAAACCAAGTTTATGTGAGTGTGTCAAATATAGATATTTAGCCCTTAAGGTTTTCTGGCTGTAATAACTTTGAGAACCCTCAATCTACAGAACCACACATGTCTATAGAAAGAACTTAAAATAAGATCAAATGTCTGCTTTCTGTGAACTGCCATTTATCAGGCTGGAGCATCGAGCCCTGGCTAATAGTATACCAGTAGATTTAGTCTTCCAGTTTCTTGTTAGTGATAGCAACAATGTCTCATGTTTATTTTTTTACATTTTACATCAATCATTTCCAAGATAATTGGATGTTTATGAAAATCAATTTTTGATCCTGTTTCTCATATTTCAATTTTTGATGAAAACCTTGTTTGATGTATCAGCATGGCACAGGTATCTACAGCTACATTAAGTCTTTAGACTCTTAAACTATCAATACCCATTCTATCCATATTGTTTTCTGGGTTTTGACCTTCTATTAATAATCTGAACAACATAATAATAATCCAACATGGCATACTGTTGGATAATAAAACTATGAGGAAATGAACAGGTTTGAGGCAGATGTGTATTCAACCAGTGTAAATGGATAAAATTTATTACAAAAAAAAGCAAATAAACTTTGACAGGGCAGTGAAATATTTTAATCCAAGTTTATATTACAAAAATCAAGGTCAAGACCAACTGGCGTGATGCTAAAACACAAAGAATACAAATCAATTAATACATAAATAGCAAGAGGCAAACTCTGTGGGTAACAAGGTCAAAATACCAATAACCAAAATCTAACAAACAAGAATAAGGGGTCAGGGAAGAAACAAAGTCAGGAATAAGTTAATACATTAGATCAGTCTCCTGAATAAACTAATTAGAACCTAGCTGCAAGAAAAAGATTAGGGCTTTGTACAGAATTTCAAGTCCTGGTGCTTTGTATGTCAGGTTACTGGGGGGAAAATGCTTAAAAAATATATGTTTTTAAAAAAGTTAGACACTATTCAGGGGAAGGCGCCCTCTCGTACAGTATATGTAATATTTCAAATGCCATTTACACATTAAGTGGTTGCATACAGTTGCATAGAACGTGCAGAGTACTAATGTACGACTACTACAGTTTTAAGAGCCTACTCAAAATCAAAGCAAATGCAGTCAAAAATAGGATGGGGAATGTATATATGCATCTGAAACCTAAGGGTTTTTTATATTATTATTATTATTATTAAAATTATTATTATTATTATTATTATTATTATTATTATTATTATACTTTTTGAATTAGGTTTCAGGGGGAAAAAAGTAGTAAAACTG
Organism: Neosilurus hyrtlii; assembly: GCA_028564935.1. Taxonomy (NCBI): domain Eukaryota; kingdom Metazoa; phylum Chordata; class Actinopteri; order Siluriformes; family Plotosidae; genus Neosilurus; species Neosilurus hyrtlii. Next base: position 13,479,808 of record JAOUQZ010000012.1, read on the forward strand.
GATTTAATGGAGGATTAGGAAAACATTACGAACCTGCACTATACTGTTGCTTCAAATCACCATAGTGGGATTATGAGGATCAGAACATTATGATTGAGTCAAAAGTGCATACTAAATTTCCGTACATGCCACCTGCAGCATGGCCTTACCCACAATGCATCAAGGCTTTGATCCAATTCCAAAGCACGTGTTCAAGTTGGCTGAGTTTCACACTCCAGGCATATCACAAAATTCTAATTTGGTTTCAGTGGAAATTCAAGTGCAAAATTACTAAAGCTATATATTTGAAATCAATACCCCAAAACCGGGGTATTAGAGTAAGATAAATCCGGAATTATTTTTGCTAAATACATGAAAAGCTTTGAGAGGCATTCGATGTAATCCCTAATAGCTTTTTTGCATAACAAGAGAACAGAGAGCAACCTAGCAAGTGTGTCAGGATCACGCACAGCCCACCCAGTTTGATGTGTAAATTACACCCAGTTTGGTGACATAGACAAGCCTGGAGAAGGAGAAACGACAAGTTTACAACCAGTGGAAGAAAGCAAGCAATTGGAGCATCGATGGATAGAGACAGTGAAAGGTGTATACTTTTAAAACAACATAAGTATTAGATGTGTTGAGCTCAGACTGAATCAGAAATCATTCTAGTTCTTGTCTGAACGTGTGAATAAGACAGCCAAATGTATGAGCTTATAAGACTCGTTATCCCCTACATCAGAGTCCTAGAGTGCACCAGTTGGAGCCTAATATACAGCATTGCATTTGGGATTCTACCAATATATCACATATTCTCTGTGATGCATTCAGCCACAACTACAAAATTAAAGAACGATCCATGTTACACTGAAGAATGTATACAGTACCAAACTAATTTATTATTTCACTTGTCACGATTGAGAGAGATACAGATTGATATAGGCCATGGATTCATAAACTGTATTCAGCAGACAATGATCCCAAGCAATAATCTAAATTGTAAGTATACTTGAATAAGTAACAACAATCTGGAACATTGGAAATGATTGACTGGTCAAGCCAGAGTGCAAACTTGAATCCACTTGAATAAATATTCGATTTAATTGATTTTCAGATTGAGCACTGAAAGGTTTCCTCCAAAGAGAGTCTGTGAGGGGGGAAAAAAGCAGTTTGGTACAAAGAGCTACAGAAACTGTGGAAAATAAGTGAAAACAATGCCAGCAAGTCAGTTTGTTGTTCTAAAGGCCAAGAGACAATATACGAAATATGAAGTTTGTGGCTAAATTTTGCATTTTACACTTAAATATTTCTTCAGGTTAGTTTTTTTTTTCAATCAAATGTGTATTGTAAACTACTCCTACTACTACTGATAATAATAATATTAGGGTAGGACTGCCTTTATTATATTTGGGGGCAGCCGTTGCCTAATGGTCAGAGAAGAGGCTTTGGAACCGAAATGTCGCTGATTCGATTCCCGAACCAGCAGGAAAAAATGTGTGGTGGGGGGGGGAGTGAGCAGTATCTTCCCTTCCTCCACCTTCATGGCTGAAGTTCCCTCGAGCAAGGCACCTAACCCCCAATTGCTCTCCGGGCGCCCCAACGTGTGTGTGGCAGCCCTGCTCCGTGTGTGTGTGTGTGCGCTCACTCTTTACGTGTGTGTGCTAACTTTTAATGGGTTAAATGCAGAGGCAATAATTTCCCTTGTGAAATTAATACACTATAGCAAAAAATATATATTTGTTGCCCTTGTCAAGGCGCAAAATAAATCTCTGCCATCGTTCGTCAGCTGTTATTAGTGTGAAAGGTCTTAAGTCTTGAATATTAAAAATTAAATATTCGATATTAAATATTTCAATGCCATATTTTGTTGTCTAGCATGACTCTGAAATGCGTTAGAGGGGAATCGCCTGTTTTTGGAACAAGGTGCACTAGAACATACACTTTTCATGTCTCACCACGTAAGCTATCGTCATGAATGTATGTGTAAGAGTAGTTTTATTTAAGAAATACAGTGGTGAATATGTAAATATAGCCATTTTACACAGTGCTGTGTGTTAATTTTTGATTCCTGTAGCATCACTGCATAGCATTTTTACATAATAACCTGGTTAATTGCGAAAAGCACCTCATCATACATATTAGAGAAAGAACTTGCACTCAGATTGTAATAAATAGCACATAAAATGTGTCCACACAATCTGTTGGAAGCCATTCTAAGGACACTGAGCTGCGAGGATAATATGCAGCATGAAAGGATAGTATAGGAATAAATAAAAGAAATGTAACAATAGAAAGCAAGCCGGAACGGAATGAAATGTTTTTATTTTTTTCATTATGTAATCATTATTCATTTTCATTTTTACTTCCAAGAGAGACATTTAGCTACTCCAGCGAGGTCATAGCGATGCATATTTTATATTTTTATTGAAGAAGCGGTGCTGGAAATGAAAATTGACCTATATTTACTGTTATAAGGCATCGGAAGAAATGGGCCATTTCAAGCTCGCTGTCATTAATGATGTCATTAGTGCTCTTATTATTTAAAGGATGTGTAAGCATTGACTATGCACAAGGTTTGCCACTCAGGGGTATAAACTCATATCAAAGTTTCATTAGGAATCTCATCAGGCTGCCCTGCCTCAATTGCTCCCTTAACTAGATTAAAGTGATAGATTCTACTTCATGAGTCAGGTCTGTCTATGTCTCCCGCATACTTATTATCGTTATTAGCTCTGTGTTAGCAATAAACAGGGCCTTGGAAGGTATTGTTTACGCTTCCTTCCACACATTTTCTTCTAAGATGTTCCGGATATATCAGAGCATTCGATCTTGATATCCTTGTGGGACTATAAACGGGATGGATAGGAAAATGAATATGCAGTTTAATAAACAATGGATAATTAAAATCTTTCAATCAGACGTAATGAGTAGATAGACAGCATAGAAGAAAGCGTGCATGCAGCAGGGAGCACTTATATCCACACATCAATGAGAGAGGCAGTATAATGCATTTTTTTCTTTTTCTTCTTCTTTTTTTTACATTACACTTTCGGCCTCATCCTTCTGTGCTTTGCATTCATATCTCGCTAAATAGAAGAAATACCATTTAATTACGTTGTCATGTTTCTGCCTGAAGTTATCTTTTTTTTTTTTTTTTTTCTTTAAACAACCTAAAAAGAGATACCTTCTTACATTATGCTGATGAAAATTTCTTTTTAATACTGAAAGGAAGGGGGATCCATTATTACTGGACACTCCTTTTTAAAGATTTCCTACATATTAATCAATAGAATCGCTCCAGGCTACAACTTTTTATATCACTGGTGGATTTATCTCTCTTGGTGTGTTCAAATGGTGGAGCATTCTCCAAGATGGAGAAAGAGATTTTGAAAATAATATGATCATTTCCTAAACAACACATAAACACCTTTTGGGGGGCGTGACAGGTGGTGCATGGCGGGCGGGGCTACTATGGTGACCTCGCTCCCAGCATAATGAGGTCACTGCCCCTCAATTTTAATCACAATCAG
>JAOUQZ010000012.1:13487730-13512338 GCA_028564935.1 Neosilurus hyrtlii
CTCAGTTCCTGTTTGGCATATGATTCCACTGAGACTACACATACACAGACACACACACACACACACACACACACACAGAGTTGCTATATATATATATATATATTCATTTTAGGGCCATAATTATGTTTTCCACCAGTTTATTGTCTTGGAAAATATTTCATCACTTTTGACTGATTTCTTTTTTCTTTCTTCTTGTTTTTTTTAATCAATACACATTCTTTTTCTAGTGTTTTCTTTTTCTTCAGGTATTAGCATACAAACAATTGTGGGCATTGACAGTGTGGGTTTGAAGCATTCACGCTTTAAAATTACTACCAATTTGTTCCCACCCAACAAGCATGATTGAGTGCATGAACACTTGATTACATTTTAGCTGTTTAATTTTTTTTAAATGCGTACTAATCAAGCTGTACTTTACACAGCAGCCATATGTTCTATTCATTTAGAATAAATATTGAAATGCTGAAATGATTTCTGCTGCTAAGGTGGGTTTTTTTTTTCCCTGTGGAGATATTGCATTTGATTGTGGAGGTGTTGCATTAGATTTTTTTTTTTCCTCAGGAAAGATTATATTATGATAGTTGAACCAAAACTTTTTATTTATATGCTCTCTTCCACTCACCCAAGTGCCAGCTGTCTTTATGCTCTCAATCCACCTCTCACACTACACAGAAAAAGTTCATTTCTGCTCCATACGCCACATTCACAATACTTTCTGTTCAGACAGTGTATTTATAACTCCTCTGTACAGTGCATTCGACATTTACACACAATTCTGGTTGTGGTAACAGTACTTTATATATACTATTAAAAATAAATTAATTAATAGAGACCCGGACTTTGGCGTTTCTGTGTGAAATTTGTATGTTCTCCCCCAGCTGTCCTCTGGGTACTTCACAGTGCAGAGATATACACATTAGGCTAATTGGCTGTTAGAAATTGCCACTAGGTGTGAATATGAATGGGTGATCTGGGGAGCTGTTCAGTGTGTACCCCGCCCTCGTGCAGTGTCAGCTGAAATAGACTAGGGTTAAGCAGTTCAGCACATGAGTGAGTGAGTGAATTAGTGATTGAGTCAGTTATTAGTTACAAAAAAAAAAAAAAAAAAGCATTCTTATGGACAACATAGCAACATCGTGGATGTATATATTTATGTATTTATGCACCAGCCTTTTGGCTTATTATTTATTTATTTATTTTTTGCTAAGACATTCAGAAGTTTGCAATTCTAATTATTTTTATCTGTGTGTGTGTGTGTGTGTGTGCGTGTGTGGTTTACATTTTATCCCACTCATAAAATCCATAAAAAGCAAAGCTCACACATAGCTGAAAGCCATTTAATGACTATACTAAACAGTGTGCTTTTTACCAATCTTCTAGTAATGCAACTCAGCCACTGTCATTTTCTCATTCTCCTTTTATAGGTCACTATTCTTCAAAATCAAAGACAAGATTAATTTGATACAAAACAATAAATTGTGTGAGGAAGTTAAAAAAAAAAAAATCTCTTCCAGGATCTCAGCCAATCTCTTCCAGGATCTCTGTGTCAGTCAATTTTTGAAAACTTTCTGGAGGGAAAATAGGGAAAAACTTACTGTTTAAAATAGACATTCATTCCTTTGTTCATTTATTGGCAACCATCTCAGCCAGCTCAGGGAGAAGGCGATGTACACCCTGAACAGCTCACCAGGCCATTGCAGGGTAAATTCACATACAACCATTCACACTCACACCTAGGGGTAATTCGGAACCACAAATCAGCCTCCTGTGCATGTTTTTAGACTGTGGGAGGAAACCCTAATTAGGACTAAGCAGCTTGGAAATTGAATAAAAGAATGAATGAAGGAAAGCTTCCCGGTGTATACCAACAAGCTGCAATATGAGCGGCAAGCTACAACCAGAACATACTAGAAATAAGACATAATGTGCTACTTTGAATACAGTGTAAACAAAGTCAAAGCATAGATACAAATGTGTCCTTATAACTTTAACATGGCTCTTACCCTATAATTGTGCTCAAGGTTGTTGTGCTGATGTGTCACCAAGAAAAAAAACATGTTTAAACCTCAGTTTAGCTGGAGGCAGTAGGTAATAAGATTATGTTGCTCATCCGTCAGCGAGATTCCATGGCAGGAAAATGGATAGGCATGATTTCCATATTTTACGTGGTATATACAGTGTACGGGATGCTCAGTTTAATCTATCATTTATAATCCATTAACCTAATAACAGCAGCAGCAATCTAAACTGTAATGACTGAGGAAAAGAAGGTGGAGAGGTAGAGAGTGTCATCACCAAAGAGTATTGATATATGCTTGACTCATTTGCAAGCTGTGACGTGTTTTATTGTGTGTATGTATAAGAGTAAGAGTGGAACCAGAGAGGTTTCACAGAGAAAGAACTCAAAAATAATTCTCCCATTAATATAATAGTGTAATTGCTCCTTTAGAGACAACAACTGAGATCCATTGTTTACTAATTATAAGAAGTGTACTTTAGCATAAGGCATTAATATCTCTATATGATTAGTGCTTCAAGTTTTCATATCTTTATCTGTATTCAAATTTATACCCCAAGTGGATATGGCTTAAACAGGATCTCTTTTTTTCTTCCTTTTCTTTTAAATACAGTATGGAAATATGTTTGTACCTACCGTGTCTTGTGTTGTCCCACAAACTGCATAACCTACTTCTCACTGCATGAAAATATTATGTTCCCCATGCCTCTCTGTATTCATTTAGGACACATTTCTATTCGTTCTTAATGATATATTCATCCCTAATACATATATATTTCAAGTTCTGTGAGGAATACATTACTGGTTATTATTCCTGGATAATAAATCATCAGTGGAATAAAATTTTAGTTTAAACAGTGATTCATAGTCATGTTGAACTTAATCTTTAGTTCCCTATTATGCCCATATTAATTCATTTTTCTTTCTATTACTCTCCAACACAGACCGATTTTGAGAAAGACGTTGACCTGGCATGTCAAACAGGTATTTCTATGCCTTTGGGTTCTTTTCTCTCTCTCTTTCTCTCTCTCTCTCTCTCTCTCTCTCTCTCTCTGTCTCTCTTCTCTCTCTCTCTCTCTCTGTCATGCCCACATATTACTCTTCAGTTTACCAGAAATAAATCAGAGTTTTTTTGTTTGTTTGTTTATTTATTTTGGTAATGAACACATCTTCAATGGAGCTTTTTTTGGTGAATGTATCGTAACATTCTTAACATTGTCTTCCCATTATTTCCAGAAAGAGGACATCCATGTAAGTTTAATTTAAACACCCCCCCCCCTCCATATTATTGTGGGTCAAAATTGCAGCATGATATTATTTTATTTATTCTTTCCTGCTATATGCATATCATAAGTGCCAGCAAACAAAATGCCCACATATCAAGCAGTTTCCTAAAGTAAAAAAAAAAAAAAAAAAAGCATTATTTACAAAGTCCTTAACCAAGGGAGTGCAATCTGTAAACTTTTCAATCCCGGCATTACATTTGATGCCCACTAGTGGGTGACATGTTATTAATTTGTAAAATATGTAATTATTTTATCTTTAATATTTAATATGAAAGACATAAACACACATACACACATGACCTACCTCATAACCTACCTCCTTGATGGAGGTAATGAAAGGGTTTATTTGTTTGCTGAGTAAGCTTAAGTGTTTAAAACAACTTTTAAAATAATGTTAAACTAAATAAATTATTACAAAACTATACAACAGGATATATGGCTTTACTATCGTCACTAGTCATTCTAATATATATTTCTTGGAAATAACTAGAATGACTACTTAAATTATCAACTACATTAATCATATCCATAACAGAACAAGTACTGAAAACATCTGTGATTTCCAGAATGCAACAGACTTTCTTGATTGTTTATTTAAAAATAAATGCTAGAAATATCATACCCACTTGAATTCAAACTACAAGCCAAAATTTATCTATAAATCTTTTTTGTTTTGCAAAAAACAAAAAACAACAACCAAAAAAAACAAAACTGTGCAACAATTGATTTGAAGCCTTTTTCCCTAAATAATCATAACTGCATTAATAGAGAGCCATTACCAATTATTATAAGCACTTATAATGATTTATGAATATGGGCTTTACATAAAGTATTGCCAAAAATATAATTAAATGTTTCAGTTACGTGAGAATGACATTGCTGGGTACCAACCAATTCATATATACTGTTCATCTCTGACCAGGTTTTTGCATTAGACTTGAAGTAGTAATTATAAAATTCTGAGGATCTTCTGAAGTGCAATCTGGTGTTTCGATAATAAGATGTTGAATCATTTTCCTCCAGGAGGATTATAAAATGTTTCTGTGCATGTGAATCTGTAAAGCTTTTCCAGCACTCCATCACTTCCATTTCATTCCTCCACACCTGCATGCTGTGAGTCACCGACATCCCATGGGTGAAAAAAAGGTGTTCTTTCTTCTTTTCTCATCCTGTGATTTCTGACTTCCTTTCCAATGTGCTCATTCTCTTTCTCTATCTTCTCTTTTCCGTCATCCTCCCATCATTTATTCTTACCTCATTGGCCTCTATCAATCTTACATGTCCGCATACCTGGACTAACTTTGTGACCTTTGTTATGTATTTGTTTTATTTGTACAATCTGTCTATCATACACTGCCTTTTGTATCTGTCACTGTCTGCCTCACATCACCACACTGTGCTGTTCCTTTTCTCACTGTGCTGTCTCTTGCCGTCTATCTTGTCTTGTGCATTCGACTTCTGCTTCTGTCCCTTCCTCTCTCTCTGCCTTTGTGTGCACTCTTTCTCGTCCGCTTTCCTTCTGGACCCTTTCTTTTTCTTTCTCTCTCTTTCCTCCCCCTCTCACTCCCTCAGTCATCTTCAAGGAGGTGAACACATGCAACCCAGCTAGCATCACAGGCACACTGTCGCGCATTTCTCTGGATGATGAGGATGATCCTAAGTTAGCCACCCATCAAGAAGGGATAAACTTCAGCAGTCTGCCTGGAAACATACCCCCACCCAACCTCCTGGCACAGGTGCCAACTCTGGGCACGTTGAACGAACTCAACGAGACGCCACGGAAAAAGGAGGTCAACATGGACCAGCAGGGCCAGCACCAGCGCTCTGCACCGGTCTACCTGTGTACAGAGAGCGCATTGGGTTGGGTTCGGCCATCTAATGTTGCCACTGAACCAGCAAGCAGTGTAGGTGGTGGCGAAGGGGACTATATGGTACTACCACGGCGGACGGTCAGCCTCAAGCCCAAGCCAATACATGAAGAGGGTAAAACGCTCAATATAAGTGTAGAAGACCCACCTTTTCCTCCACCCCCTTCACCTATGGCCCTTCACCCGGCTGAGAGCGAACCATACCCAGCAGACTTTGCCACTGTGGACCATGTTGGTATAGGTCTAAACCGATCCTATGGTACTGTCAAGCAGGTACCAGGCCTCACCAGTGCCCACACACTACAGGTGAAGCAAAGCCGGCCATCCATCAGGCAGATCTTCACTTCTGGCAAGGCAGAACGCACCAGGACCCTGCCCCGCAATTTGGGTAGCGCCAATGCCAATGTCTCAGCTGGCTCCCTGGAAGTAAGTAAAACTCAGCCTTTTTCTTGGCACTTTGAGTTAAACCTGTCCTGATAAAATTGGGACAAGGCCATCTGTAATTACAAAGATGAAACTGGCTGCAGTCTTGCAGTGTATAATATTCCAGCAAAGGTTTCAGTCGAATCATTTCAAAAAGATGTAAATAATGTCTACACAGATTTGTTTTCGCAGAAATGTTTGCTAAAGGTGTCGTAAAGGGAAGGTAATAATGATAGTTCCTCAAGTGAAAACACGAGCAAAAGAAAGAGTAATATAAATGTATAAAAGTAATATCTAAGAAAGCACAAGTATGACTTTCAGAAGATCCAGTTCACCCACTATTACTATGAATGGGTGTCGGACTACAGCAGGATGCATATGTGTTTGGTGCAAGCTATATTTATGGCCAAGCATGAAACATCTTTAAAGTCCATGATGGGGGTCAGTACCTTGGTGAGCACTAACAAATTACAATAATTCATTACCATAAGAGCAGCAGGTAAGAATTAAAACCAGGAATTTAACTTTTTTAATTTAATTACAGGAACGACCAAAATTACAAGATGTACAATAAAGATAAATACGTATTTGGACCCTTTTATGTTTATTAAGTGGTATACAGATATCCATTTTAAATCTGCCCACATAATATGAAAGAAAATGGTAATTTCGAGGCAAAGCTCTTTATTAATCAACATGGTCTTAAGAAGTGACAAGAAAACCTCATGTTCAACTTTTAACTTGTGTGCACAAATTAGTTAGTGTAGGTGTGCAGTGCAACACAGTAACTCTAGCTGAGTCTGAGAATTTTCATTAGACCATGAATTTTTCCTGGCATCTGAGCATATGCAGCTATATATTCATCATCGAAATATGAAGCATATGGCAAAAAGGCTTGTGTAGCCCAAAAATAAATAGGTATTTTGAAATTGCTTGTAGTCAAGAGGGTTAAGAGGCTTTGTATATGTATAAAGTTCTCTTTCATTATAGATAGGCTATTTGTTAGGCTTCCGGTAAATTATTTATAAGTAAATTACATTAAGCTATTAAAGCAATGGGTTGGCCATTTGATTTGTAACGTGATAGGTAAGGTACTTATTCTGTCACCTACAGCAGATTAGCCAGCCAACAAATCTCACCAGTGGCACATTTGGCTCTGTTAGATACATCTATAAGATGCAAGAGGGGTTTTTAGATGCCATGGATTTTGTTGATGGAGAGTGATGAGTGGCTAGTGAGTCACTTCCATCTCCAAAGGCATCCGGGGTTGTGGTGTGCCAACCGAGGTCGCTTAAGTTCACTTATCATGATTGAATATTTAAATACAATAAAGTAAATAAATAAATAAATAAATAATACATATACCATACACATTTTATTGTAATGTGTTTTTTGATTACCTCAGGCTTGGTGGATGTCAGTGAATAGAAGAGTCCCCTCGATATACAATACACAGTATATACATAGGCTATACATATTATAATTGTATAATTTAAACTCTATTTAGCCTCATTTGGAATAAGACTGAAGTCCGCTTCGTATGAACCGTATTATACCTCTCCATACTGATAGATCAATCAATTATATAGGCTCTACCTCTACACTGAGACTATTTAGGAGTGTGATATTCAAATGATTATGGTTTTCAGCCACCACGTTTATTAAAGCTTCAACACTCTTACACTTTGTTTGGAGAAACACAAATGTCACATGAATCACGTGTGAGCCCTATCGTTCAATGATTCCTGCATCCAGTATCTTCTGGGTTCTACTTGTTATTATGACCTAAAAATTATGTATTCATAAACATAATAAGATATTTAACATATCAATTGGGGAAAAAAGGTACTCAGACATAACAAATTGCCAATATTAGTACTTTGCTGCAATGCTGTTCTTGGCAATTACAGCTTTAAGATGTCTACGGTAACAAGCACTAATGTTTTTTTGCAGCAGTGTGGATCAATTTTGGCCAATTTCTCCTAGCAAATTGTCTTTCATTCCCCAAGGTTTACTTGGGATCTATGATGGATGCATAATTTCAAAATCCTCCATGTTCACTGCAAGGCTTTTAAAAAAATTATATATATATATATATATATATATATTTTTTTTTTTTTACTATAAGCTTGGGGTTGTTGTTTTTAAACGTCCATCTGTTAACGTCTCCTCTATAATGTACAAATGCAACACTCCAATCATGTTTAATTAGATGCCATGTAATTCCCCAGTACTGTTTATGCGCTACCTTTTTTTTTTTCTCCAAACCATGATGAGCTGTATTATTTCCAGAGAGTTCTATTTTTGTTTTGACTAATCAGAGTATATTGTTCCAAAAGGAACAGGGAGTTTTGTTTGGCAGTGGGAATTATTGTGGTGCCAAGCATTGCTTATTGTCCCCTCATCGTGTAACTGTTCCTGCTGCTTTCAGGTCATTTTCGAATTTTGCCCAAATGACTGCTAGCGTGTCGCTTACTTCTTACATTCCTTATCATTAGTTTGAGAGCTCGTTGTGAAGTCTTGCATGGCGCCACCTTCCAGAGACGATTATTTCAGGTTGCGTCAACTCCCACCTGAATATGATCAAACCAGTTGTACTAAACAGAGTTTCTCATCTTTGCTGTGACTCTATAGTCTTTTCCATTTGAGGTTTGTTTAACAGTGTTGTCAGTGAGAAGCTCTTTTATATGCACATTGAAACCTATTGACACCAGGTGCAATTTCCTTGTGCATAAAATTGTAGCGCACAAACACTTTCATCCTATTAAATGTGGTTATTTTGAAAAAAAATCTTTGCTTTTAAATCTCTATATCGTTTGAATGTTTAATTCCAAAATGAAAAACAATGATATGTCCTTTAAACTGGAAATGTGTGTAAATTGGAAATAATATGAATAACAAAAACAAATTTACTATGAATACTTTATTGCTAGAAATTAGAAATATTAAAATAAGGCTACATCAGCAGATATATATATATATATAAGCAGATAATCGAATAAACGCACTAATGCCAAAGGTGAATACAATGATGTGTGGACTGGTGGGGGTCCGAGTCAGGAGCTAAGCAAAAAAACTAAATCTTAAAGGAGAAGCTTTGCGTTTGTTGAAAAAAAAAAAAAAAGTTGATCCTTATCAAAACTCACTCACAACCAGGGTCACAGGGATCCTGGCGCTTATCTTAGCCAAAACTGGGCAAAGGTAGGGTACATCCCGAACAGCTTGCCAGGCCATCGTGGAGTACCCAGAGGAAACCCACGCAAGCACGGAGAGAGAAATGGACACAAACACCTAGGGTCAGGAATCAGACCTAGGACTTTCTTGCTGTGTATGCAACATCTTGGATTAATAGGTGCCATTATCAGGATTTTATGGGTGGTTATTTGAAAATATGGGAGTATGGCTTTATAGGATAGGGTATAAAGATAAGAGAAGCTGACAGAGATATGGTGGGAAGCTTGGCCATCCGGGAGGAGCTCGGAGTAAAATCGCTGCTCCTCCACATTGAGAGGAGCCAGTTGAGGTGGCTCAGGCATCTGATAAAAATGCCTTCTGAACGCCTCCCTAGTGTGATGTTTCTGGCATGTCCAAATGGGAAGAGACCCCAAGGTCGACCCAGAACACGCTGGAGGGACTATGTCTCTCGGCTGGTCTGGAAGTGCATCGGTGTCCCCTGAAAGAGCTGGAGGAAGTGACTGGGAAGAGGGTTGTCTGTACCTCACTGCTTGCTCTGCTGCCCCTGCGTCCCATCCCTGGACCAAGCGGAAAATGATGATGGTGATGATGATGATGAGTATGGCTTTAAACATAATTTCTTTTAGTATTTCAGGATTTTTTTGCTTAAATACCTTAATTCTGATGTGTATATAGTTTCCCACTGCACAGGGAATGATTTAAATCTAAGCTTTTCGACATCTTCAACACAAATCTGTCAGTTAATGGCATGAACGTATCAAAATCCTATTATTGAATATGTTAACTTGGGCATTGATGACTGCTGCTGATCATTCTGAGACTCTGTTTTTCAATAACTGCCCATAAAATCATTAAAGCAGAAGCTGTGGGCCTTAGATCTTGCACACAGAAAGGAATTATTTTAGATATTTGAACAAGATTAACTCTTACCTAGTGCGACATGTGATCATGTGATTCTTGTCACCATGGGAACCACATCATAAGCTTCAGAAGTGCTGCTACCCTTTGTTTCAGTTGATATTAACAGCACTAATTGTATTTGTCTGTACATGACACTTGTTATGGACTTGATGAATGCAATTATCTGTGTATCAGGAATTTGCATTGCTGCTGCATTCTGGTAAAACTGGTGAAGTGAGAGCAATTTTTGTAGTACACCTAGATTGGTGGACTCTGTATACACGGATGAAGAGAATTGGATGACAGAAAATTGACAGGTAGAAGGAACAACAGGCATGTAGTGAAAGATTATTTGAAATGACACGACAAGGATAATGAGGCAGTTCCCGACACAACCAAACTTGCTGAATAGTTTCCGACAGATTTTAATAAAATGTCTGATACGTACAAATCCGCACCTTCTTCAGTATTCATATACTCTGTAGCCTTGTATTCAACAATTATCCAACAATTCTGTGCAGAGTTTGAATTAATTACAGTTTTAAATGTTATTAAATTGTATCATTTTCTATTTCCGAAGTAATTGGGAAATGTACTCAGTGTCTGGATGCCTGTTCACGCTCCTCACACTACTACTGTCACAACCTCCAATATATAGCTCTGTTTGATCATTTCTCCAAAAAATCCTGTCAAAATGCTGTCTGTCCAGTCATGAGTTGTGTATTTCTACATCCATGTGTGTGTTAAAGATGTGTGTCTGTGGGTCTATAATTAGCTATGGTCCCTTAGAGAGGGACAAATTGAGGAGAAAGAAGCAATGCTGCTGGATATGCCTGGATATGCTTCTTTATTTTAAAGACCAAAGTGAAACACTTTTAGGAAGTACTTTTTAAACTTTATTAAATTGTGCAGTTCATATAATTAAAGCGCATCCCACAGTGTGATTACAGGAATTAGACACAAAAATGTGCTTTTACCCTTTTGATGGAGCGCTGGATTGACATTAACATTAATAGTGGTATATTAAAATATGATAATAAAAGTCATTTGTCATTGGAAAATAGAGACAGCATTTGGTTTGAAAATCTAAAACGTATTTTTTTTGTTTTCTATTGTTTTGTTTTTGGTTCTTATGCCTACAGCATATTTTCAAATCTTATATGTGTGTGTGTGTGTGTGTGTGTGTGTGTGTGTGTGTGTGCATAAAAACTAAACTGATTGGTAAATAAGGATATATAAATATATATTCTCCAATAAAAGTTATTTTACATATAATATATATATTAAAAAAATAATAAAAAATACCCCAGTGCAGCTAACTGGGTTATCAAATGCAGGCCATGTATTTTACTGTCTATGGTGAGAGGTATGTAAAAGAACCATTGCTGATTTTCGTCAAGAGTAGGCGGCATAGCCATCAGCGTGTTTGTGCCCTGCGATGGCCTGGCGAGCTGTCCAGGGTGTACTCTGCCCTCGCCTAGAGTCAGCTGAAATGGGTGCCAGCCTCCCGCGACCCTAATTAGGATTAAGCGGTTCAGAAAATAAATGAATGAATAAAAAAAAATTATAACATATATTATAAAACATGGAACAATCTGAACTTCCATTTACATATTATGAATTAAGGCAGCTATTGAGATTTTTTATTCACTCTCACTTATCACAAGCATGTGGAGAACATGCAAACCCCAGACAGAAACACTAGAACCCAGGGCTCGACCCAGGGCCTTCTTGCTGTGGGGCAGAACTACTATGCCTCCGATATCTTTTATTTATTAGATATGATATCACTCACAAATTAAATATTGATTGCTTGTTAGATTCCCAAAATGGTGGTAATAATGTCTGAAATTATTTTTTAGCTTATTTTCTTAAGTAAACACACTCTTAGAGGTAACAAAATGCCAATTTATTTGGGAAAACCTGCAGTTTTCCAATTTTTATATGGTGGACAATTTCACTATATGAAGTAATTTCACAGGCCACCAAGGTTAAGGTTTGCTGCAATTTCAGACCTAAGGTGTTAAGGTTTGAAAGTGCAGCACTATATATATATATATATATATATATATATATATATATATATATATATATATTAGTGTTTAGTGAAGAAAAAGGGGCCCTTTGTTTAAAAGGGCTCCTAATAAAAAAAAATAATAAAGTTACTTCTCTAATTTTTTTGGTGAAAATGTACTGAACAATGCTATTGTAGGCAGTAAGAACCAAAAAAATTATTCCGACAGGTATATTGAGGTAGAAGTATGGCTAATAAAAAAAAACACTGAAATACCAATCTTTTTGAAAAATTTTAAAATGTTTTTTTATTTTTTTTTTACTTTTGCATAGCATGAATGAACTTCAAACCACATGGAATGGTTTAGGAAAATGTATCCTTGCATATCTGAGACATAATCATCTCATTCCCCACTTAGTTTCAAACTTTATTCACAATCAGTGTTTCAAACTGGACGGTAAGCTAATACAGATTTTGGCTTAATAGGCATGATTTGTTTAACTTAGTTATTTGAGGTCTTGTAATATGTATCTTGAATTATGAAATGCCATTATGTGAATATTAGGGATTTTGTAAAGTGTCATGATAAGTTGAGAATACTTAATTGTCTTCAGGTTGCATCTGTCTGCATATACAGTATGATTAGAGCAGCAAATAGAACATTAAGGAAAGGATTTAGATTTATTGAAAAAAAAATCCCTGTTAGGTGAGAATTTTTATATACTGAAACATGCAACATAAAACTAATCATGTGCTATAGATAATTAGTAAATACATCATAGGAATAGTACAATCTGACTAGTTTGCTATCAGGGTTTTAAAAAAACAACATTATCCCAATTGATTAAAATGATGGACGTTTTGATGAACAGTCTATCATGGTTACATGGTTAGTTTTTCTTACCTTTCTGCTTTTGTTCAAGCACAGGAATCGGCAAGAGTTCACAGTGATTGCTTAGATGTGAACAGTATAAATACTCTAAATAATCAGTAAATGATTGTCAAAAGTCTCTAATAGTTCAGTTTGTGTTACACAGAAGGGTTCCACAAGGGTAACGAGTTCTAGATTTATCTATTCTTAAAAGATTTTTCAGTGTTTAAATTATTTTTAATTTCCAAAAATTGTTCACCAGCATGAAATAGCTTTATTTATTTATTATTATTATTATTATTATTATTATTATTATTATTATTATTATTATTATTATTATTATTTGGTTCTAGTCAATATGTGTCCACTGGGGTTGGGCAATAAGGCATTTTCATAGGTTCTTTACTCACGCACTACTATAATTTATCATGTCTTTTTTCCACTCCCCACCTTTCCCAGAGGAAAAGAGTACGATACTCTGAGCTGGACTTTGAGGTAAGATCTTGAACCACCTGTCCCCTGGCTTAATGTTTGCGCTTCCTTTTGGGGTTTGATTGCTGTCTAGAGGACCCGATAGCATTGCTGCTTTAGTGCTTGTATCCCCTTGCATTTATCATTCAGTATCAATCAGTAGTAGTCATTCAATCATGGTAGAGCTGTTCAGTGTTTCATCAGCCTTAATTCACATTGTGTTCTGGATTGAAAAATGGTATTCTCTTCATACTGCACCAAAGCAGTGCTATTCTTTGAAACGGGTTCTATATAAGAATGTCTTGACAAATTTGGCTTGTTTAAATGTTGAGGCTGCAGAAACACTGGGCTGCGAGTGTGTGATTAGTGAGAGAGTGCATACATAAGACGCCTGGAGAATGACTAAACTCTGGAATCCAGCAAACCTCCAGTCAACATCAGATTTATTCTGCTTGCTTTGTTGCAAGTTATTCATGGATCCAAAGGATTTGCCTCCTAAGCCTAGATTTTTCAGGCTGATTGTTTTTTTATGAAGCATTGTGGCTGGAGTTTTGCTTTCCAAAATGGAGGCTTCTTCTCAAGCAAAAGGTATGTTACTAACAAACTCAATCGCTTTCAGTTACGTTACATCTTCCATCCTGGACAGTCCTGCATGGTGTTTCTGCCTGGGGAAAAAAAAAAAACTCAATCAGTGCATAATAACTGGCCACCCATGCCATTACAGCATCTAGCAACAAATGATTGGTACAAGGTTACAGTATTTGTGCAGGGTTAAGCTTAATTGAAGTTTCACTTCATAGTGAGATTTTACCCAGGTTGATCTAAATTTTGTGGCAAGTTGCCATGTCTGTTACACTATAGCTGTAAACCTCTCTAATTAATTCGAGACATGGGTGAAAAACATGCCCCCCCCCCCCCCCCCCCCCCCCCCCCCCCCGGAGCGAAAGCCGCTGAGCAAAGAAACCCTGCTGTGCCCCCCATTTCATTGCCATTCAGCCTCACACTGTTTAGAAGATTAAAATATTCCATAGTGTTCTTTTAATGGTTGGCGAATCTTGCCAGCTACATTCCCCCTCCTTCCGGTCTGTCTTCCCACCACCATCATCTTCTGTTTCTTTCCCTTTTATTCTGTTTATTTTTTGTTTTGTTGCCTTTTTTTGTACCTTCCTTCCAGAAAGTGATGCACACTCGCAAAAGACACTCAGAGCTCTACCATGAACTCAACCACTCCACCAAGTTCCACACCATAGATAGGTATAGCAGGGACCCTGCCGTGACCAAGTTTAAGGTAAGAGTCTAAACTGCGTGTTTTTGGGGGGGAACAGGAAGTGCTGTACTTCTTCACAAGTCACACAGGCATTTTTTTTATGATCAAGTGCCACATGATCATCACTATGATCTTTTATTACTTTAAAGCCCGGAACACGTGGGCACTCAAGTTGCTTGAAAGTGGAGATTCCATTCCCGACGACTCAATATCCTGACTCGGGTTTAAGTGCACACTAGCAACTCCACCTGCTCGCTTCAGATTGCTTGAGACAGTCATATGACTTTTCATATGACCCAATTTTACATTTCTTGATTTAAAGACGGTGCCATTGCACAGCTGCAGTAAACTGGAAATGTTAACAAGGCCATGGTTGAAGAACGGAGACAGGCTTGGTATATTCACTTACTTGCTGAATGAGCTGTGGCTTGAAGATCACAATATGTACCATCGTTATCACTGCGTAAACAAGTACCAGTTCAACCTGGTTCTACATATGGTTGGTAAGCAATTACAAGGCACCAGCCGTAGGAGAGCAATAGAATCAGGTCAGCGCGCAACTGCTACATATTTGATGTTAAAATTGATGCATGAGTCTATAACTGTTATTAATAGAAAAAAAAATGATTGCAGATACATATATGTTTTTGCTACGCATTCAGTAGTTTGTCATCTTGGATGATATCCTCTATTACCGAATTGTTTTCTAGCAGACTCATATTTATTCTAGATACTCAGATAATTTATATTTCGGCACTGATTGGTTTACACTGCCATGGTTACGGATCTAAATATCCAGTTTATCCGCACAGGAGGAAATTCGGTTGCCGGCAACTTGGCATCTGAATCTCAAGTTGCTTGAAATTAAACATGGCAAAGCTTTTGGAAATCGTTGGCGATGAAATAGCCAGTTGCTCCTTCCTGCGCACAAAGCTTTTTTTCTGAAAATTCAATTATTGTCGGTAGAATCTCCAGTTTCAGGCTACTCTGGTCTCCTGTATCCACTGGGCTGAAACTGACACACTGCCTTGTCAAGTGGCAAGTGTATTAACATTGTTCACTCAAGATCTTAAGGCAAAAATGATCTTATTTTGGGGCAGAAAAACATGCTAGGTTTTGGAAATTCAGGTTTCATGATTGGAAAGCATAATTTTGCTTGAATGCCTGGAGAATCCAGTACTATTGGGTTATAAATAGTCTTAATAACATTTAAATTATTTTATTTATAATACTTGATATACTTATAGTAATGTTCCCAGTGTGCCTGTTGAGTTTACGGTCTCATTTTAGTTAGACTCCAAAAATCTAATTTCCTTCCTTTTTACCTTTCTTTCTTTTCATTTTATGATCACTTGAAATGCAGAACAAGTCCCAGAGGTTACATCTTGACACTAAAGAATATGCATGAAGCACAGATAAAGTCTTTTCAACCGTATCTAACTCAAAACTACACCTTATAATGCAGTTAGCAATATTGCAAATACCTAGAAATGCTGTAACTGTGTATTTACATAACATGTGTTATTAAAATCTATTTAGGTATTTTGGATACAGTGCATACACTGCCACATAAATGTTTTTGGAGCATCTCATATTTTAGCTTTTCTTAATTTGAAATATGTCATTTCTTTATATTGAAAATCTTTGGGTAAACTAATGGGAAAAGTGTAAAACCTCTAAAATACTAATTTGGCATTTGCTGAGCACCATCTTGTATGTTTGAGTCTTCAGTGTACACATTTAAAGTGTTTACTCCCAAATGTACCTACGTTTATTAAAGTGTACAATTTGAGTCCTAGTAGCTGCACAAAGCTCCACAAAGATTCAGGTTTACTTATTTATTTATCTATATATCTGTCAGTCAATCAATCTATCTACTTAATAGGCTAGCCATAGCCTAATGGATAGAGAAGTGACTTTTGGACTGAAAGGTCTCTGGTTCAATTTCCAAACCAGCAGGAAAAATGTGTGGTGGTGGGGGAGTGAGCTGCACCTTCCCTTTCTCCACATTCATGGCTAAAGTGCCCTTAAGCAAGGCACCTAACCCCCAACTGCTCTCTGGGTGCCCCAAATGTGTGGCAGCCCACTGCTCCAAGTGTGTGGGCGTTCACTTTGGATGGGTTAAATGCAGAGGCAATAATTTCCCTTGCGGGAATATTACAGTATAGCAAAATAAAAAAATATCTGTCTATCGATCTATCTAACTAACTATCTGTTTATTTTCTGTAATTTTTTTGTCTGTGTTAATGCTGAAATTACAACAGGGCATTCTGTTACAGGAAAATATTCAAAGATAGGGTGGTGTGTTGTAGGTTTATTGTTACTAACATAAAGCTCATTATTTTGTAATAAATGCACATGCTGAAGAGTTTCTTTTCAACTGAATAGGTTTACCCCTTTCATAGCAGAGCAACACTAATAATTAATAATTGTGGAACTTTTAAACCCATTATACAGTAGTGTGCAGGGATCCTAACAATAAGAAGTAAAAAAATTACTCCTCTGTAATTTTTTGGTGAAAATGTATTGAACAATGCTATTGTAGGCAAAGAGAACCAAAAAAAAATCTTTATTGTTTATTAGCCGTACTTTTACCTTAATATAGTTTTTGTAATTATTTTTTTCTTGGTTCTTATTGCGTACAATAGCATTGTTCAATACATTTTCACCCAAAAATTATAGAAAATTATTTTTTTACTTTTTTATTAGGAGCCATTTTAGACAAAATTGGAAATTTTACACTGCACACTACTGTATTTACACCAAATGTTCTGAAACATTCAAAAATTATTACAGTGTGTCAGGTGAATCTCGGTACACCCAATAGTCATTACAGTGTAAGTAGGAACACATATTGATTTATGTACTTATGAATTAATTTAAAGTGCAAGTGCATTTTTACTTGTGAAACAATTGAGGCAATACAATGGTGTAGTGGTTAACACGTCCGCCCCCCAGCAAAACGGTCTTAGGTTCAAGATCCAGGCTTGGTGAGGATGTTTCTATGTGGAGTTTGCATGTTCTCCTCATGCTTGTGTGGGTTTCCTCTGGATACTCTGGTTTCTTCCCACAGTCCAAAGACATGCACATTTGGCTAATTGGCTGTTCCAAAGGGTTAATGGTTGTATGTGTGTTGGACTTACGATGGACTGGCAAGCTGTTCACGGGGTACCGTGCCTTCACCCAGAGTCAGCTGGGATTGGTTTCAGCTCCCCCGCAACCCTGGTAGAATTAAGTGATTTAAAAAATAAATAAATACATTAAAAAATAAATACATAAATAGATAGATCGATAGATAAATAAATAAATAAATTTATGAAATATTTAAAACACAAACAAAAAAAATGGAATGAGGCTACAATGAGGCTAGACATCAAATCAATATAAGGACTAAAATCCAAGGCATGCTGTGAAATGAGTAACTTAAATATTTATGTTAATCAGACAACAGTGTGGTGCATTTGGTTATGGTCATGCGTGCATGAATGTGTGAAGGATTATGGGAATTGTAGTCCAAACTGCATTTCCAGTCTCTTTTGCAAACAGTTCTTCTTTCTCTCTCTCTCTCTCTCTCTCTCTCTCTCTCTCTCTCTCTCTTTCTCTCTCTTTCTCTCTCTCTCTCTCTCTCTCTCAAACTTCAAAAAACACACATATGGAAATAAATGTTGGCACTAAAGCATAAACTCCACTGTCCTTTTTTTTTTATGGTGAAAGGTGGAAAACTGCTGACACCTTCAGAAAAATGCCAGATATATCTCTCACTGTAATGATGTTCATCACACCTTTTGATCTGTTTATAAGCTGTTCCCCATATACTTGTAAGCTGTTACTATGAAAGCAATATAAACAATGGCAATGTATAGATTTCATTATTCATTTTTCCATTAATACTACTACGGTCGCGGTGAGGTTGGTGTCCATCTCAGCTGACACTGGGTGAACGCAGGGTACAGCCTGAACAGCTCGCCAGATCATTGCAGGCTAATGCATGTTATAATATATTATTAAATAATGTAATGTAATGTAATATAATATAATGTAATATAATATAATATAATATAATATAATATAATATAATATAATATAATATAATATAATATAATATAATATAATATAATGCTTGGGCTTGTTAATGCTTCAGCCCTTTGTGATGGCAAGTAGTTATTGCATTGACTGATACACTGAAAAATAAATAAGAATATTACAAGAATAAATATCCACAGGCTACGAAATCAGTCTGACACACATCACAGCACAGTACTTACCTAAACCAAGTCACATGATTGATTTGATGGCTGGAATGCTGCATAATTTGAAGTTCTGGCCCTCAGCTAGGTTTTATTCATGCTGTGTAATGCCATACTAATGTTTATATTGTATCGAATCCTCTATTTATGAACTTGTCTCAAGGACATTTGCTACCCCTGTTCTCTGGAGCCTGACGTCCTTAGAAAGAGTTCAGTACTTCTTCCTGTTGAAGAGGGCTGCTGAATCTTTCATGGTCCAATAGTAGTAGAGAAAAGAGGAGCCATTCACACTTTTGTACTCCTGTTTCCTGAGGGGTTTTCTGTCATTAAGATTTAAAAACAATTACCTACTCGCAGTGTAATCTTCAGGAGCACTTGCCACACGTTCCCTTACAGTTAATTTGTGTCTGCTCCCTATCTCATTTCCAGCCTATTGAATTTGATTTGCCTTGAAATTTTGGAAGGAACGTGGACCATGCCACCCCCGACCCGCATTTTGACTGAGTGATTTCGATCCCACTCATAAATCCCGGTGGCATTAACTTTTGCTTTTTGATTCTTAATGAGGGAGACGTAGCTGAGACTGCTTTCAGGGAAACATCAGGCATACTCTGTAATCTCTCACACAGTTAACTCTGACAAAGCAGTAATTGCAGTTATAATGGTGTATGAGAAGTGCAGAGAATAGAGATTATGCTTTGGTAATTACTATAATAACCCACAGCATAAGCCTTGTCATTTTGATCTTATCCTCAAGTCAATAGGTTGAGACTGGAGAAGAGAGGAACTGAATATTTATAATCTTTCCTTTGAATACATGCATTAACCCCTATGTAATTCTCTTATTTAGGAAAAAAAAAAGTATTCTTATCACTGTAATCCTTTGTACTTCTGATCAGGATTATGCTATTTATTGATAAGATATAATATATGCATACTATAATGCTGTTCACACATATGGGAATATATAGCATTCAGTGTTAGTGTATCACAATAAAAGATAAGCTTTCAGGAGGGAAGCTGCCTCTAATTCAGCTTATTATAAATGTTCTATGATGCTCACTGGAGCTCACAAGGGAACACTGTGCAAGGCTTTGTATTAACCTGTAGATCCCTCAGGAGATGAATTTCAATGAAGAAGGATTACTGTAGTGAGTAGTTAAAGTAGCAGAAAATATTCCCATGCAAACCAACAAACAGTATGTAAAATAGAAACGGTATTGTCACAAGTTTTCGCTTCATCCAGGCAAATTAAATGTGACACTTTAAAGGACTGGCAACACGGTTGTGTAGTGGTTAGCACTTCTGCCTCACAGGAGGGTCAGAGGGTTCTGGGTTCAAGCCGTGTGCCCAACGAGTGCATTTCAGTGTGAATTCACATGTTCCTC
This sequence comes from Neosilurus hyrtlii, assembly GCA_028564935.1. Taxonomy (NCBI): domain Eukaryota; kingdom Metazoa; phylum Chordata; class Actinopteri; order Siluriformes; family Plotosidae; genus Neosilurus; species Neosilurus hyrtlii. Next base: position 13,507,678 of record JAOUQZ010000012.1, read on the forward strand.
CCATGATTGAGTGGGTTTTCTCTGGGTACTCCAGTTTCCTCCTTCATTACAAAGACATGCAAATTAGGCTTACTGGCTGTTACAAATTGCCCCAAGGTGTGAGTGTGAATGGTTGTGTGCATTTTGGCCCCATGATAGTCTGGCAGGCTATTCAAGGTGCATCGCGTCTTCGCCCAGACTTGCACTTCATGCATTTCAATTTGCATTTTTATTCATTTGGGACAAACAATACCAGTAATGTTTAGCCTGTTTTTTCGGTTGTTGTTTTTTTGTTGTTGTTTTGTTTTTTATTTTGTTTTTTTGTAAACAACCCTATAGGTATTTAAACTAGCCTATATCAGATGGTTAAAATGTATTTTTATGGTAAAATTTGTGAATTAGTGAAAAAAAGGTGCTTGATCAAATAGTTGACCGGAACATAAATCTGGAGATTACAAGGAAATACACCTAAAAAAAAAAAATAAATAAATAAATAAATAACAATTTAAAAAAAGGAAAGAAAAGAAAGAAAGAAAGAAAAATTGAAAGAAAATTGAATGAAATTTACATTATCATAGTAAAAAGAATGCAAACTGTACACATAAGCTAGAGAACCTGGAGTTTTGGAGATTAAGCTGGAGTTGTGGGGGAAAAAAATGCTCAGTGAAGTATCAAATGAAGAACCTGAATAATTCCTACTGCAGAGCTGCTCACCATCCATCCTTTCATCAATAATCTATACTTCTTATCAGCCGGTCCCAGGGGAAGCTGGAGCCAATCTCATCTGACACTGTAACTCATTATAACTATTCTTCTTATTTGTGTAATATTTGGCCTATCGGGGTCTATAACACCGAGCATTCTCATTTTGTGTTTCCTCAGACCAACCCCTCCATTTTTTCCCCTTCCTTTCCACCTTTTCACAGTGTGTGGTTGAAGTCTATTTTCTCCCTCTCCATTTTGTTTTCTTCTCCTTCTTATCCATTTTCTTCCTTTTTTTCTTCTGTACAAGCCATGCCATTATCTCCCCAATCTCTATTTTCTAACATTACACATGGACGGATCAGTTGTTGCCTCTGAATAGGCTACAAGTTAGCAATTGTGGGCCTCGATGCAGTTTGAAAGGCAGTTAACCTCTAAGTGATGATGCTGTATGCTGATAGCTTTAGTGAAGGCACCCTGTATGCTTCTAAATGGATGAAGGACTTGAACCTTGCATTCAATTTAGTCATGGCAATGCAAGCACAAATGAACACAGCAGGAGAGCTGGGGTACAAAGGAAACCAAGAGTCTGGCTTGTGAAATATGGATCGAATTGGCTATAATTTGTGCCCCATAGCCTACCTTATTGCTTACAATTTCTCTTTCCCGAACAATAATAATCACCTTGTCACTTGTTTTAGGGCAGATAGCGATTGATGGTAACACACTATATTAAACTTTTTGAATAAACTGTGCATATTTTTTGTTATTATTGTTAGACGTTCTGCTCATCTCGTTTGTGTTTTATTTTCTTTATTGCCACATCGCTATATGGTCAAGATAAGGTCATGTCTTGTTTTATGGCACCTGACTTTAAGATTAAGAAAGCAGAGAGATTTACCAGGTTAACTCATGCATTCATAGCTCTACATTTTACATTCCCCATTTAACACCTTGACTGCACAAAAACATGTCTTGGCAAATAAGAAAATTAATTATGATCAAATTTAGGTAGTATTTGTTTAATTTATAATGATCAAATATTCCTTTTTTTATTTTATTATTTTTTTTTTATACTTTTAATACTGATTTAAAACTTTGTGTTTCTTTTTTCTAGGTACAGATAATGTACAGATGTTTACTGCTTAACAATTAATGGTTATAGTTTGTAAATTTACCTGACAGTAGAACAAAAAAAAATTAATGAAAGGCCTTAAATAGGTAAAAAAGGACATAAATAGTTTTATTATTCTTCATGATGGCCTTATGATGAAAAATATTATAAAGGAGACTGAAGAAGTAATGCCAGTGTTATGTATAGGAGGCACATTTCTCAATAAAATTAACATTCAAGGCAGAAAAGTCAGCTGGAAAAATCATGGTCTTGTTGATTTCTTGTCAAGAAGAGTAACTTAGATTCTTACTTTGAGACACTTAAAAGACTTCGATCAAGAATCCACTGAGTAATACCAAATTTGGAGATATAAAAAGTTCTTCAACACAGCAATGCTGGTCCTCACTTGAGCCTCCAAACAAAGACAGCAGTCACCTCCTTTAGGTGGGCAACTCTGATGTATGCCCTCTCTACTCACCTGACTTTGCACCCTCAGTGCTGTTGTAGTTCATTCATTTCTTTTGTTCATTCATTTTCTAAGCCTCTTAATCCTAATTAGGGTCAAAGGGAGGCTGGCGCCCATCTCAGCCGACTCTGGGCGAGGACGGGGTACACCCTGGACAGCTCGCCAAGCCGTCGCAGGGCAACACACACCATTCACACCCAGACTCACACCTAGGGGTGATTTGGAACAGTCAATTAGCCTACTGTGCAAGTTTCTGGATGGTGGGAGGAAATTGGAGAACCCAGAGGAAACCCACACATGCACAGGGAGAACATGCAAACTCAACACAGAAACGCCCGAGCTGGGAATCGAACCCAGGCCTTCTTGCTGTGAGGTGGATGTGGTAACCACTGCGCCACTATGCCACATTTATTTATTCATTCATTCGTTTATTTATATACCTCTAAAGGGTGGCCATAGTAATACAACAGAGGATGCTGTGTCAGGGTGGCACGGAGACATAGTGGTTAAAACATCTACCTCATGACAAGATGGTTCTGGGTTCGAGTCCTGGGTTTGGGCATTTCTTTGTGGAATTTGCATGTTCTTCCCATTGTTGTGTGAGTTTCCTCTTGGTAATCCAGTTTCCTCCCACAGTCCAAATATGCTCATTTGGTTAATTGGATTTTCCAAATCTCCTCTCGGTGTAAATGGGACCTCATGGAGACAGATTTATACCTTGTGCTAATTTGCCCTGCTTAGTACATCTGACTGTATAAGACTGCCTTCTCAGATTAACTGTATGATTGCACATTCTTTCATGGATAAAAAGAGCTTCTGTACTTTTGAGTCACTACTCTACATTACCAAAACATTAGGATATATTTTATAAGAAGGTTTACCTAATAATGAATGAACGACTGCTGTTAAATCAGGCAGCTGCTGATCCTGAAGCCATGGTTAATATGATGAAAAATTTATCTAGGTGCTAAAATTCCTTATTAGACCTTTACTTTTGTTTGATAAAATATCTCCAGCTGAGTCTGTTTAAGTTCTTTCTGAAAATATAATGAAGATAATTTAAGAATGACATTGGCCCTTGGCTTTACTAAGCAGGCTCAAAAAGGAGAACGAATGCATAAACTGGCTACAAATCTGACAACAGGACAGAGGCACAGTGTCATTTCTGTAGAATGGAAGCCTGCTGTATAGGCGGCACAATGTCGTAGTGGTTAGCATGTCTGTTTCACAACATGCACAACATGTAGGTTCTGGTTTCAAGTCCCGGGCTTGGCGAGGACGTTTCTATGTGGAGTTTACATGTTCCTCCTGGGGTTCCTCTGGGTAATCTGGTTACCTCCCACAGTTCAAAGACATGCACATTGGGCTAATTGGCTTTTCCTAAGTGACCCTAGGTGTGAGTGTGAAGGATTGTGTGTGTTTACCCTGTAACAGACTGGCGAGCTGTTCAGGGTGTACCCTGCCTACACCCAGAGTCAGTTGAGATGGGCTCCAGCCTCCCCGCAACCCTGGAAGGATGAAGTAGGGTTCGGAAAAAGGAATCAATGGATGGTCAAGGTCTGAAAGTTATATTTAGTTGATAAACATGCATAATTGAATTCTGTCAGCTTTTCTTTCTGTTTTCACACCTGCTTTTTAAATCCCTGTGAGTGTTTTATGGGAGTGTGTGTGTGTGTGTGTGTGTGTGTGTGTGTGTGTGTGTGTGTGTGTGTTTAATGAGATCTTTTGTTTGATATTTAAATCATATTAGAGCTCAAAACATACAACTTTGCTATCATTAGTGAAATAGTGTGGTAAACTTTTTCAGCTATTTTTAATAATGTGTTGCAGTGGGACCACGAGGTGCTTTTTCACCAATTTGTCCTCTCATTTCCTATCCTTTAGCAGTTGTTGATCTTTCTAACCGAGCGTTCCATGGCATAATCAAGCCATTAATTGAATAATTGATTTGGCTCATTAACATGATTCTAGATGACACTGCAACCTCTGTAGTTTGAGCACGTCTCTGTTTTTGGTTCTCACAAATTAGCCGTTAAATTGTGTTTTCTTACTGGCCGCCACATTGGCTGAGCACAGGCTAGCTTAATGAGGAAACCAGGAGGAAAACTGAACTAAATCAGAAGAAAAGACACTGAAAGAACAATGCTAATGTAAAGTCATGTGCCAATTAAGATGTAAGATGCTTGCACAGAAAAAGATGTTTACTAAAATCTGCTGCCCCATTGATTTCCTTCTGTATGCCTGTTAGTTTTCTTATTATACATGCTATTTGTGGTTAGATTGACAATCATAAGCCTTTGGCAGCTGTTTTGCTAGGATTGGAGATGCTCGCTCTCTCTCTCTCTCTCTCTCTCTCTCTCTCTCTCTCTCTCTCTCTCTCTCTCTTTCTCTCTCTCTCTC
>JAOUQZ010000012.1:13517249-13560461 GCA_028564935.1 Neosilurus hyrtlii
GGCGCCCATCTCAGCCGACTCTGGGCGAGGGCGGGGTACACCCTGGACAGCTCGCCAGGCCATCGCAGGGCTATATATATATATATTTATTTTAAATATATATATTAATATATATATATATATTCGTACATACATATGACCCTTTTCTCCCCCATATTTCATCTTGTTTGTTCCGAGGCTTCTTCCGCAACCAGCAATTTTAACCTATGCTACAGTTGGCTGTCACAGAAAGTTCCCTTTGCCCAGTTTCTTTTTTTAATACATACAAGATTGTGCAAAGTAGTCCTTTACTGTTTTCATAGAGTGTCTTTTTATATGAAAATAAATTTTCAATCTGATGTATTAGTGTCTACTTATATTTTTTTATAATAATTACACAGATATCATGTTTAATGTCTTATTCTCATAGTGATAATTTATTTAATTTGTACAATCATCACATAAGCAAATTTGGATTTTCCTTCATGCAAATTTACTCCCATGATTAATCAACATACCCTACTTTTTGCTCTTTTTTTTTTCAGCCAGCCAGCACACACAACACTACAACACAGTCAGCAAATTAATATACATTCTGACATACCCAAAGCTATAAAAAGCAGAATATAAAGAACATCCATAACAGTGATCCAAAAGGACAGTGTGTCGAGGTCTTCCCAATTAAGGAGCTGCATGAGGCATCTCTGAGATGTAATTTGCACACGTTGTGCCAACGTTGGCTGGATGTGTGTGTATGTGTGTGCTATCTAAAGAGTAAGAGCAACATCAGTGTGCAGATTTTGTGCAAAAGATGGTATAGCAACTACAGCAATTGGAAAGCAGTCTTAAAATAAAGCATATAAGCAATTCAATTCAGTTTTAAGGCAAAAAATAAGAGAAAATGGTTTAAATAGGAAAATTGATGTCATGAATTCATGTTATGCTAATAGAGTAGCCCAGAATAATTGACCAATTATTATTGATTAATTGCCAGAGTGAATCCAGAAAAAAACACTGGGAAGAAAATTTGGGTGTTGGATGGTATTTTATCAAAATAAAAATGGAAAAAAATGTTTATTCGAAAACAAGCAAAAAATAGTTTTATATTCATTTTTATTTATTTATTTGTTTGTTTGTCTGTTTGTTTTTCAGTTCAATTCACCAATTTGTACTATTTCTGTATGGGTCCACATAAAATCCAAGAAAAAATATATTTACATTAAGGGTTGTAAAGCAAAAAAAAATGCTAAGGGTGAATAGTTTTGCAAGCCACTGTATTTCAATGTTAATTCTTTCAAGAGATTTCAAAAAAAGTTACCAATGTAAAACACCACAGTGTTGTTGCTTATCCTTCTCACAACACTTAAAACACCACATTGTAAAGGGTTTCAGCTATTATTTTGTCCCATTCTTCTTGCAAACATGGCTTGAGGTGTGCAACAATACACTTTCATTGTTGCAGCATTTCTCATTTCAAAACTCGTCACAAATTCTCTACTGATGGAGAGTCCACCACCTATTGCATTGTGTTGTTGAAATATGCATGGGCATAAATGCGATGTGGTGACAAAGATGTGGTGTCAAAATCTCAGTGTATTTTTCTACAGTAATCCTGCAACCACAAAAGTGTAAGTTACCTTTGGCAAGGGCACTGACAACCTCACATCAGCATGACCGAGTCTGGCTTTTGGACTTGTTGCTGATAACAGAATGGATGGTCCTTTTTTCTGGTCTGGAGAATTCATTTCTTCTGGAAAAAGATCTGTAACACTGTTTTGTCTGACCACAATATACATTATTCCTGAGTGATGGCGCATCCCAAGTGCATCAGTGCACAAAGAAGGTGATGGTGCTTCTTGGCATAATTAACATGAAGCTTATTTTTGCACAGTAAACTTTTAACTAGCATTGGTGGAAGTAACTCATTGTTTTGCTTAAGAAATGTTTGCCAAAGTGTGCTTTAAGTTCTTTCCAGGACTGGTATGTAGGATTCTCACTTTTGTAAGACTATCTACTTGTTTCAGTTGGACATAGTTGTTGTCATTATTATTTCATAAGTATGTCTACGTATGCAGATTCTTGCCACTAGCTGCTTTCCATTAGCTGCACTAATATTGTTCAAGTACCTGATCAGCAGTAGTTTTATTCTCTCTTAAGGGGTGAATTTGGGAGACTTAAGTATATATTAAAGGTGTATCCTTTATACATGAGTGTCTGTAGTGGTCAAGCAACCGGTTTCTTCAGGGGCTCCGGGTTCCTTCCACAGCCTAAAGACATGCACATTTAACCACCTGGCTACTCTAAATTGCCAATGTGTGTTTGACACACGTTCCGGTTCACCAAAATCTTTATCACACCCAGCTGTTTCCCATTTCCCACCAATCACTCACAGCATGTATAAGACACTCAGTCACTTCACCCTGCAAAGTAATCACTCAGTTCACTTCTACATTACGTTGCCAGGGCTTATTTTTAATGCACGACTTGCTGGATATTTTTCTGCCCCCCTTTTTTTTGCCTTTTTGTCTGTTCCTGCATTGCTATATTTGCTGATTGCTTAAACCCTCTGCTTCTGAGTCTGGCCCTTCTGTGACCATAGCTAGACAACAACATGAAACAGCAAAAACTGAATGCAGATTTCAATGAGGTATTGGAAAAGTAATTGTAAGGAGGTGCTGAGTCGAGGCTCAACATCACAACCAGATAGCGGCGGTCGCTAAGGAAGTAATGATCACCATGAGCTAATCAATATCCCCAATCCTGTTTGTGGCCACATTTGAGCAAATACTCATTGATGCAAGACAGATGGTGAGTGATCCCAGATTGATATTAGGGCAGAAACTGTGTAAATCAGTGGTAACCAAGATGAAGGGGGAACACCAGACATTTCATCCAAAAGGGGCTTTAAATGCCTTTCTGAATCTGGTATCTTTGGAATGGACATTCTACAGCTGTCACTGCAGTCAGTCAGCATGAGCTACAAGCAGGAGAAGACCAGGCTAGTGTAGACAAGGAGTAAGGCATATAATAATATAAATGTCCCAAAAAAGTTCACACTGGCCAGAGGTGTGGACTATTCTGGAGCAAAAATATGATTGCCCGCATCCAGACAGGAATGACAGGTGGGAAGAATCCCTGTGGCTCTATTCCAAGGAGGGGGTGGTGGTGCATGAGGTGACAAGAATGGAGAAAGGCTGATACAGCACAGTGGCGACCCCACACCATCATAGTACCTCCACCGTGTTTGACATGGTGGGCACTACACTAGACCTAATGGAAACTGTGTTTCCTAAATAGTTACTTTTGACTTATTGGCCCAGAAAGCATTATCTGAAAAGGTCTGAAGGTAACCACTGTGTTTGGCAAATATTAGATGAGCCTTCATGTTCCTCTTGTTTTCGTGGTTGTTTTCTTGGTTTCTTGGCTGTGACCTCTTCAGAGTTTTCCATGTACTTTCACAGTAATTTAGCTAGGCTGTCCACTCCTGGGCAAATGTTTCACTGTTTCATCTTTTCTTTATTTGGAATTGATGGAACTCATGGTGGGTTGCTAGAGCTTGAATGTTTGAAAGATTGATTTGTAACCCTTTCCAAAGTGATATGTCATAAGCTTTTTTTTTTTTTTTCTCTTCTTTTGATCAAGGCACAGTGGCTGTTAAGGCCTTTTTTTGGATTGCTGCTAATTCTGTACATGAAAACGATGTCTAGATTTAACAGGGCTGGCAGCAATTAATCCTGAGTGTGACTAATTTAATTTGTCTTTAATTAAATGTGGTCTGATGAACCAAGGTGGGGAGTTACTTTTTTCACATTGATGATATACGTGTTGGTGAATTATTGTTCTTCAATTAATCACAAGATCATTAATTTGATGATTATCAATATTGATTGAAAATTGTGGGTTTTGTTTAGTCAGGTTGTCTTGATGGAGTTTGTAGTCAACTAAAGTTATATGAAAATCAGAAACAATAAAATATTATGAATTAGCAAAAATAGAGGAAAGCAGAAAGGGAGCAAATGTTTTATAACTGTACTGTATTTAAACTCTGTTCAACATCTTTATAACATGTTACCATGCAATACAGCTATTTTGCTTTTAGGATTGACGCTATTTAATATATAATAGATAGGTACAGTTTTAATTTAATAACAAAATTAATCATCATGGGCAGGTGAGAGATGAAGGATTGTGTTTGATTTGAAAGTAGATTTGGACAATTAGCATGAAACAAAGTAAATTAAAACTTGAAGTCGCTCAGGCTTGTGCAAACATTCTAAATGCTCCAGGAGTTTTGATGCACAGATGTTGAACATGACCTGTGGTTTTCCTGCTTGGATGCATGTAGAGGTTCTGAGGGTAATTAGATATTTCATATATTTATACATTCCAATGCTTGCTTATTATTTCTTTTGCACCCTCTGGCTTTTTCACATCTAATTAAGCAGAAATTAACTCCAGCGTACTCTTATGTTACTCAGGGTTTGACCTTAAGGAAGATAATGATAATAAATTAACTTATTGATACTCTTAGGCTGTCTTGCTACTTTCCTTAGACCACAGTTAATCAATTTTTAAGGTCAGACAATTTGTACATGTCACTATTTTTGTTCTTTTTTTCTATCATGCCCTCCTTGATGCTATGGATCTGTTTCATAATGGCTTGTGAAATAAAAATGAATTATATTAACAGTATTTTATGACATAATGCATTTCTGGTACAGAGCAAAGTGCGTGTGTAAGATAAAATCCACCTCACTCTTTTTCATTCTTCCTTGCAATATGAATAGTACCATCTCACCTCTGCTCTGGCTTTTGAAGATGGAAGAAAGCGTGAGGGCTCTCTTGACATGCGGGAAACACACAATCTGTGTGTGCTTTGCATTTCAGTGTGCTGTTAACTAGATGAGGTTCCTGCGCCTAGAGGATGGCCAGGAATAAAAGCATGCACGCCTTGGAAACTGGAGCCTTAGGGGTATGCGAATTTCATCCAACTCAAAGAGCAACCCCTAGGCAAGACAGAAATGGATCTATAACAATATGCACAAAGGCCCCAATATGAGAAATGACATTTGATGTTTTAAACATGGAAATGTATACGCACATCAAGCTGTATATATTATAGCATTTGGCCTTTGGTTAATCCACAAATTATCCTGTATGGCAAACCTAAATTTATATACTGCAAATTTCAAAGGACTTGAGCGTCACAAAACACCTGATTAGTTGTATTCATATGCATTACTTTAAATTCTGTAGTTCCAGTACTGTGCAAAATTAAACACATGCAAAGAATTGTTGTACAAGGTCACTTTTATATTGAACATGGTAAACTTTGAATTGGCTGCCCTACTTTTTTAGCATAACCTTCATGTATAAAATATATAAATATACATAACATATGATTTAGGATAATATTTTGACTTTCCATTTTTTTGACAAATATTACAAAATGCTCCTGCCAGATTGTCTGGACCCTGTGGCCTATTTTACATTTTGTATTGGTTTAGTGTCTCTTTACAACTGACCAAAACAAGACCGTGTGTCCAGAGAAATGATCTTGTGCAAAAACTTGACCGTGCAACACAGATTTAAAGAAGGTGGAAATTTTTGAGATCAATTGTTAAAAAAAACAGAAGAATATGATATGATTATAATAGAAATAAGAAGGATGCCGATGTTTGTTAATTTCAGCTGTTTTGGCAGCTGGTGCAGGGGTCATTGACACATGCGTACAGGAGAAAGCAAATGGTTTCAGAAATACATTGTGGTCGATTCTATTTTTGCCAAGAGATAACACTGTATTTTATGTTTATTTCATATTCCCAGGAAGTGAATGAGCCCTTTAAAAAATATAGCAGTCTCAGGTACAGTATGTGCAGTTTTACAAGGTAATGACGTTATGAAGTTTTAGAATCTTGTAGAAGCAGCGACAGTTCTCCTGGAGAGTCTGATTGTCACACTTGCCTCTTTATTTGCAATGAAACCCAGCAGCCCTCATTATGTTTTTGTCTGAAAAGTGTTTTCTTATGTTATACACTGCTTGCTTTATTGACATACACACATTTTTTTTCTATAACATTTAATTCTGTTCTGAAAAAAACTTTTTTTTTTTTTCTGTACTGACTTGCTAATATAAAAGTGACAAAATAAAAATCTAGGAAAGTTTATACTGTAAAGAAATAGGGCGCCTGAGAATTTTGCACCATCCTGTATATTTTCAGAAATGTTTGTTTTTATTTATTTATTTTATAATATTTTTTAATTTACCTTTTTTTTCCCCAAATATTTAGTCATATTCACTTCCCATCCATCAAATGTTGCCTTCCTATCACATACAACCTGTGCCACCCAGGGAGGGGATTAAGGGCCACCATCCGCCTCTTTATGAACTGCTGCACATACGCATTTGGAGGTGGCTTAACACACTCAGAGGGAAAGTGCTACCCAATTCTTTTGTACGAATGAGCTCACAGACACCCATGGATTGGCTGGTGATTGCTATGAGTGACAGGGGAGTGTATGCTATTCCTCCCGTGAGATGTCGCAGATGGCTGGTTGGATGATTCGAACTTGTGACCTCCACGTTGACAGTCATGCACCTTGTCGATGCCCCACAGAAGAGCACCAGAAAAGTTCTTATTTGATTGTGAGCTTTAAAGATGCTGCTTATAAAGTCCACAAAACAAATGCTGTTGTTTCTTTTAATATTTTACAAAAGTTGCAGCCTTGCTTATTCTGCCAAAAGGATCCATTTTGTTTGTTTCTGCATTCAAACCAAAAAAGCTTTGTGAAAAACACTCTTGACTAAAAGTGAATTCTTCCATATTATTCTTTATGTAACAACATTAATCGTGGCACTTTCAAGTGATCAGAATAAATCTCAGAGAATAGGAAAATGGAGAAAAGGTTGATGGTGAGTGCCGGCCATCCTTCTTTCCATTCTGCCTAGATTTGCTGAAAGGGCTCCTGTCGGACTAAAGCTCAACTAATGGATTTGTTCAGCAAAGAGCTGTGTGCCACTATATTGACAACTGTCCTCATTGCACATAGAGCGTTCTATAGGAAAGCTGGACACTCAGGGCCGTTCTATAAAGCCCAAAGTAGTTTTTCATTATGTGTTCTTTCTCGGAAAATGAGTTTCCGTCTACAGTGGTGCACTTCGGTCCGAAAAAGGAGCGATATTGTTGAAGTAAAGGGTGCCATGAAAGATTATATCTGAAGGCAGCAGCTTATGATCACAGCTTGTTATAAAAGAGTGGGAGAGTGGAGAGGATATGAAAGGAGGGGGAAAAAAAGATGTCATCTAACTCACCCTGCTTACTTTTGATTTGTGTAGCTTGCTCTGGCTGTAGCGGAGGCTCGTAAGGATTAATCGTATGTTTTAACATGTGCTGTAAACAAGCACAAGGCTTATGATGCACTCAGGAAGTGCAACCATGAATTATTTCCTTTACCAAGAATCGAATCACTACCCACCTTTTTTTTTTTTTTTTTTTTTTGAGAAATCACACTGCCAAGCTTTGCACTTCCTGCACACTGAATGCATTGTGGACTCAACATGTATTTTTTTATGATCTAGTGGACATACTATAGGATATTATGTGTGTGTGTGTGTGTGTGTGTGTGTGTGTGGGGAGGGGGGGTCTTTACACCATGTATCCTGTACATGATTTTACTCTTCAGTTTTTCCATTTTTGTACATCCTAGAACGCTTTCATCTCACCCTCAAGCTTTTTTAACCGTATGCTGGCTGTTTGGAGCTATTGGAGACCAGAATCACAAGATGGACATGTAATGCACAGGGACTTCCCAATCTAAAGCTATCTCTGAGCACAGACGTTTGGCAGAAGCTAATGGTGTAGCGAGGAAGCAACAGAGTGCCTGTGGATGTGTGTAAATGCTGCCATCAGTGAATGCACACACCTCACGCCTCATCCCTTTCCCTCTCATGAATAAACCCATAGGCTTGGAAATCTCTGCATGCTCCACTCAGATTGCTCCACGCTCCAAAAAGATTTGTGCCTTCTGAAATGATTTGATTAGAGGCTTGATTTGAAGGCATATCATATTCAGATTGAACTAAGCTTCAGACAGCAAGCCGTATGAAGCTTGCGAAGGAGCAAGCATTTAGACATTATGAAGCAGTATGCATGAAGCAGAAACCCTGGTTTAACATCTGAAAATGTGATTTTGTCGTCCTTTCTTTGCATGGATGCAGATTCTGCAGTTCATCTGTCAGGAAGTGTTGCCATGACACCTCCAATGAAACCAAATTTGATTCCGAAAATGCAGAAAGGGATTAGCGACGCATCACGGGGATTCAAAAGCATTCCCTCAAAGTGAAAGAGCATCTGGGTATTAATAATATGCACAAATTGGAATAAATATATTTTTTCAAAGGCCCCCCCCCACCCCACCCCCCCAATCTTAGACACTGGTGCTTTGTCTGCCACATCACATTCGCTCTTTTTAAAATGGAGACGACACAGCTCTAGTGTGATTAAATCTCAGTACCCATGGTGACATTTATCACACACAGTGGATGTGAGACACACTTTTGCGTTGCAGGTTCAGACTGTTAATAGCCCCAATTTTCAAGTTCAAGTGGACAGACAGGAATGTTGCTCTAAATCACGTACAGTTTTCACCCAGGAGCTGATAAGGGCACAAAGATAACGAGCAGGTGAAGAACACTTATTTCACAACCAATCAGAACATGTTAAATATTTATGGGCAGCAGAAGACTTTAGTCAGTGCATGATTATTACCAGCTAGTTAGTAATTCAGAAAAATCTTTCTTTTTTTAAAATTGGGTATCTATGGAGCCTGTAAATAAATAACATAAAAAGAATCGTTTAAACATTTGCAGTATTCTTTTGCACTCACATCAACTTCCAAAGGTGCATATCGCAAGATTACAGCCATTTTATATTTCACATAAAATAAAAGGGGTGGGAAATTTATTGTGTTTGAAAGTAGTGGTGTGGATGCTGTTGAAAAACTCCCGCCAAGACTCTGGTGATTATCCATAGAGGCATGAATCACATACATGCAATTTGCATAACCTGAATGGAGATCCCACAGAAAAATTTAACTGTGCAACCTATCTTTGAATACTCATAACTCTCCTTGCATAAGTATGAAAATAACTTGAGTTGGTGTCACCAACTTTCACCAGCTCTGAATATGGAGAGTAAATTTTTAAATCCATAAAAAAGCAACACCTTTACAGGTATGTAAATTTTATGTAATCTGAGCTTTAGTTTAATTTGTTATGATTCAACAGTGTCTGCTTGGTCTGTATTCTTTTAATTTTAGTAAAATAATAGCTAAAGATGTGTTACAGATGTATCAGCAAAGATAGTAAAAAAATCTATTGGGCTATTCATCTGTGTAATTCTGACATGAATGTCACATATAGGTGTCCCTGTCTACAGTCTGGACTATAAAGAAATCAGCCCCATCCATGTTCGCTCAAAACATTCAGCAGACAGTGCCACCAATGTCCAATGATGGTGCTGTTGCACTAGGTTTTATTTTTAATCTATGTGTTTTTTATCTTTGGAAGACAGAGGACTTAATCCTGCTAGGCTAAACCAGCCACTCCAGGTAATTTCATTCCATCTGCAGGATAACTACATTATGGAATTACACTACTAGGGTGGAAGCTGTTAATATCACATGGGTAACATTGTTTAGCAATGCTCCATGCTGACTTTCTTTGAACATCAGTTAGAGACTTTACACGTATGTTTGTTCAGCATAGGCTATATAAAGAGACACATTTTAATCTTAAAATCAACAGTAAAACAACATAGGTAGTATTTACAGTGTGTGTGTGTGTGTGTGTGTGTGCGTGTGTGTGTGTGTGTGGCTGATGGTCTCATATCCTTAATAGTACCTATGATAACTGTCCTTGTAGAATAAGTGCCCGAGGCAGTACCCAATTCCACTTCTGAAAATGGTGTCTGCTTTCTCTCAGTCCTGTTACAGTGCTCCGTCAATTTTCTCATCCTGTAGCAATAACAGCCGTAAGCTTCTAAATCAAAATTGTACAACAGGATAGGACATGGAGGCACTGGACAAGTGAGGCTTTAGAAGAAAAGATAAAGTTATGGATAAGTAAACAAACTTTCCTGTTCATAGCTGATTTATTTACTGTAATGCCAAGATGCAAAATGCATTACTGTGACTTTCCTATAAAAAGCTGTAATGCAGTCACTGTTCCCTGTGTATTGTAACCTTCAGGGAAACCTATTGTTACATCCAGTAAGCCACATGTCCCTTACAGAAGCCTTCATCGTTGCGGTGGGTGAATTGATTTTTGCTTGTCCCATAGTGAATTTCAACATAAAAAACTATATTTCTGAATGGAAGCCACACCCTCTCTGTTCTCAAAGTTCCTCCCAGGCTGTCATCTATTCCAGTGAAACACTTATGGTATGATGCTGGTTGACCTCCAGAAGTCTAAAAAATCACCCACAATAGTCTTTCGGCTACGTGAGGCTGAGACTTTAATGAGAAAAATGATTCAGTGAGCATCAGCTATTTTGAGCTCCGCCCAGAAGGACGGTTTCACTTGGGGTGAATGAAATGTGGATGAGTGCATTTTGCGTGGAAGAAAAGAAATCTTAACATTTATTGAGCAATGAGTTTTTAATATGTTCCACTGGCATGCATGGCTTCCAACATATTTCACATATTTCATAAGTGCCCTTGAGCACACACACTTTGAGCAGTGGGCTGCCACATTGCAGTGCCTGGAGAGCAGTTGGGGTTTAGGTGCCATCTCAAACTATACAACCTTCCATGTTGGTATAATTTATCAATATTGTAAATAAGCAATAAGTATTACGTTCCATTTGAATATTTGTATTCAAGTCCATCTGGGTAGCTGTCACTTACTTCTTCAGTTAGCAGCTTGGCTGCTTTTTGACATAATGTTGATTTAGGAGAGACATTTGATGCTCAAGCTTATGAGAAGAAGAAAATTAAACTGTCACATAGTTTTCCCTTTGAAACCCCATGCTGCACACTCACCACGTTCAGCATAGTGTTCTGAATAGAAAAACGCTTTTTGTTTGTTACCACATGGGTTTTGTTTTGATTCCTGTCTCTTCCCATTTTTTGTCACGAGTTCATTTACAATGGCAACATTCACCTGTTAATCTTTACCGTGTGATTAGTCTGTGCTCCATACCTGTCATTGCCAAGCTGTTAATTTCTCATATTTGTTGTTAGGGTTTTTTTTCTGTTGTTTTTGTTTGTTTCTAGTTTTTTGTTTTGCTTATTGCCTGATTTAGCTGTTGATGTTTTTTGCACATTCTTCGACCATATTTGTGCCTGTTTTTAAGATCCGCTTGCTAATATATTTAATAAACTCTATTAACTGCATTTGTATCTGCCTCTTTTAATAATATGTGGTAAAAATAAATAAATAAATAAATATATAAAAATTTAAAACAAACAAAACAGAAATGACACAAGACCGGGTGCACCATGCCAGCCTGGGACTTTAGTTCTTCCAAAACACATGACAACACATGTTCCTGCCAGCGAACAAAGAGGTCTTCACCAAAAAGCTCCCTCCGTAGGCTACTACAGCAGCTTCCACCCTAGAGCTACCTCCAGAGGTGATCAAGGCCTTAACCAAAGAGCTTCTCCCAAAGGACCACAAAGTGCACCACATCCAATTGGTCATGGCAGAGACTTCATGCCAGAGCCTATACCAGAAGTTGACAGGACAGACTTCACCCCAGAGTTCATACCAGAGGGTGATAGTGTGACCCCCCCACCCCAGAGATAATGCAAGGGGCCAAAGAAATTGCATACTTATCCAAGCTCCAGCTGGAGGTCAAAAAGGTGACCTTGAATACCATGTTTGTGTTCATGCAAAGGACTGACAGGCTAACCTCGAATGGGCCTGATTGGCGAGTTTCCAACATCATGCCTTTGCCCACATCAGAGGTCAACACGACTGTCCAGATGTCATGGACATATGAGCAGCAGAATGGGCTCCAAAAGCTTATGCTCATAGCTGATGGGTTTGTCACCAACTCTATTCATGATGAAGCTAATGGTGCAGCCTGCAATGCCATGGCCTATAGGTTGGGTTTAAAACTCTACCACCAGAATCCACTGAGGATATAGTTGCTGCGCTCATCAGAGAACATTGCTCTGCATGCCTACTTTGTTGAGGTTGCCATTCTGCTTCTTTATTCAATTGAAGATGTTGCTCTGCCTCTCTTCTCAGCTGAGGACATTGGCCAGCTTGCCAGTTCAGCCAAGAACATCACTCTGCCTGCCAATTCAACCAAGAATGTCACTCTGCCTGTTAGCTCCACAGAGATCAGCATCACACTGTCTTTTTTGCTCAGCAGAAAACTGTTTTCCTACTGGCCAGTTCTGCTGTGAACATCACTCACATTGTCAGCTCCACTGAAGATGCCATTCTGTCTGCAAACTGTGCTGAAATTGTCACTCTGCCTGCCAGCTCTGATGAGGATGTTGTCATCTTGCCTCTCTGCACCATCGAGTGCATCACCCTGCTACCAGAGCATGGCGAGAAAATCATTGCTCCGCCTCCTAGCTCTGTTGGAAACAGCAATCCGAAGAACGTTTTTAACTCCAGCCAGGTTCATGGAGAACAACCAGGCAGCTTCAAGGAGAGCATCAATCTGCTGCCAAGTTACCACAAATCTTCCCTATGTCTGCTCCTCTCTTCTGAACAAAGCCTGCTTCAGAATGCAGGGACTCAACAGGAACTTTTTTTTTTTTTTCAAAAAAGTCCAGGACCTTTTATTTTTATATATTTCAAGGTCTTTCTACCTCTCTTTTATATCCCCCGCAACATATTTCTGATTGCACAAACATGTTCAACAATGTTGCCTTTGAAGAGTGCTATAAATGTGCACAGTTAGAAAAAGCATCTTAACCCAACATTTATTGTTTTGAAAGCAATGCCTTTAAACTTATATTTATAATTCGCATTTCTGACACAGTGTGCTTAACGTTACCCTAGATGCCAAAGCTACAGTTTTGTTACAACACACATTTGGTTATGGAACACTGGTATGTTATGTAAAAACATATATTGGAGTAGCTTTACAGTGGCTTCATTCAGTTAAGTGTGAACAACCAAAGCTGGGCTATCGAACTGTCCTCTTAATGGCAATATTGTGGGATCTCTCATGAAAAGGGGCTACAGGGCTTTTCCATTCATCTGCATATCTCTGAATTTGGGGGTGGTGGTGTCCCGTCAAGCAAGGTTTATTATTTACTTTTACAATGTATATGTTTTAAAAGGTGGAAAACGGCTTAGTGATTCGTACTGTGAAGTGGTAAGCAAGCAGGTTCTGGGTTCAAGTCCCAGTCAAAGGCCTTTCTGTGTAGTGTTTGTTTGTCCATGTGCTTGCATGAGTTTCTTCCATGTACTCTGATTTTCTCCCATAGTACACCGACATGAGCATTAGGTCAACTTGCTACTCTAAATCGCCCATAGGTGTTAATATGAGTGTGAATGGTTGTATGTGTATGTATTAGTCATGCAAGATTGGGGACCTACTCGTGGATGTGTCGGCCTCTTGCCAAAATTCAGCTGGGATTGCTTTCAGCTTCCCCTGTGACCTATAAGTGGTGTGGTTAATGGATTGATAGATGGATAAATAAATGGATGTTTTGTAGCAGAGCTCTTGAGTGGAGCCCCATAGGCATGGAACATGACTAGGATGGTTGTCCAATTTATGTGACTGAGTTGATGATGACTGGTTATATTTCAGTAACTTGCATGATGACATGATGGCAGAAATAAAACAATAAAAAATTAATTCACAAACAATTAATCAATCAATCAATCAATCAATCAATATTTAACTCAAAACTGAAAGCCAAAAAAAAGAGGCTCATACACCACTGCTCAGACTCGTACACAATAAAAAACAACAGAAACTCAGGGAGGCAGACCAACTTTCACTGTTTAAAATAATCCTAAACATCAATACCAATACAAAGCATAATTTTTTTTTAATGGATAATCAAACTACGAAGACAAGTGTTACAAATGTAAAGATGATCTGCTAATGAAAAGCAAAGCAAAACTCAGTGTTATTCTTTCCCACTTTCGCTCCAGAACATAGTCAGGAAACACAGAGAACCTGTGCTACTCTTATAACACCAGTCTCGGAGACCTGTTAATAGAAATATGTAATATGTATCAGGAGTGCAGCTTTGAGTTTTGATATAATAAAATGGGTTATGGAAAGCTTCCTTTGGTTTCTGTCATGTTTTTTCCTGTTATTTATGTGTTTCTGTTTCTTTTAGCTTTATACACAATATTTGAGTTGGCATTTATTGTTTTCCCCATACAAAGTGGGGCTTGAGTCATAGAGTAGCTATAATGCATGTGTTCATTACTGAGTGGACATTACATTATGGACTCTAATATAATACTATACATGCTTCATGGTCAACATTTTAGCCTATCACTGAAGCTACCTTATTGTCACCCAGTTACATGAAGCCAAGTTTTTGGTGATGTGTATATATATATATTTTATTTATTTATTTATGTATTTATTTATTTATTTATTTTTGGTATATCTTTGGCTTCAGATTAATTTGGATTTTGCATATTGAGTACCTCCTGGTCGACTTTCGAAAAGAGTAGGCTGGATTGCCATTAGTGTGTTTCTGCCCTGATGATGGCCTGGCGAGCTGTCCAGGGTGTATCCCCTGGTCACAATTATCAATGCAGCAGTGTGTATACAGAGACTGCATACTGGTTCTTATTTTTCCTCATGTGACAGCAAAAGTGTGGGCAGCGCCCTCTGCAGTGGAGTCAAGCAACGGCGGTGGGTAAATTTGGGTGGGGCCCTATTTATGTGTGTTCTTTGGATTCTTTCTGTTTGTGAATCTGTGTATTGAAGGCATTAAAGTGAGACTTAAGGCATATTAAAAATAAAAAAAGCCTGTTTTATTTTTCAGAGTAAATAAATGCAGTTAACCGTCTATTTGTCTCTGAGTTGCTTAAACTTGAGAAATGGTAAACCTCTGTTTGAGCTGTCCATGTTTCTGACCCTGGATTGTATAGTGACAGGCATAGTTAAGAGCAATGGGGAAAATGGTTTTAGCAGCTGTAGTCAAGATCAACAGAAAATTAGCTTTAACAAGTTCGGGTGGTTTCAAAATCTCCTCTGAATACTAGTCTGTGGTGTGGAGTGCATTCAGGTTATCATAGATTAGGTATTGCAGCTTCAAGTGAAATCATAGATGGTAAACTAAAGTACTATTTCACCTCCAGCAAGGCCATAAGCATCATGTCTTTGCCTTTGTGTCAGCGTATGTACTGTATTTGTGCTGTTGCTCCAGTACAAAGTCAACGTGTGTATTTTCCAAGAGAGTGTCCAAGTATGTCTGTAAAAATGTACATTAATAACTGATGAAAAAGTGAGAGGTGAGCAGGTAAATGGCTTTTAACAATGAACAGACTTTTTTTTTCTTTTTTTTAATATTTAGATGTAATAATCCAACCCACAGATATAATTACTGAACATTTATAGTTGTTATTTTCTTAATTTCCAGTATATTTAAAGGTAATCTCTCAAAGACTGTTCCCATGTTCTATAGTTACTTATGGTAATGTCTGGCTTGCTTGTTAGGAACGTCATTTGACGCTGCTATTATGAGCTGTTGGCTCAGATTGCTCTTGAACTCTTTGACTTCGTCCCACTGGAATCTGCTGGTACAGGTTGGAATGAGTCATTTTAGAAACAAGAGGAATGGCTAAAGGTCAACTTGGCCACATTTCAGCTGGCTTTATGAAGTCCATCTTGGTTGTACGCCCATGTTCTTTTGCCATCACACTTCCCTCAGTCTTACTTAGTTTACTGAAGAACCAGTGGCCCCCTCTGAAGATTAAAGCAGTCAGTTTTAAATTTTAATAATCTCTAAGGCCCTGTTGTGAGTCCATGCATGCCATTGCTGAGAAGAACAGCATTCTGCACCCCATATAGGACTTATTGAATTCAATACCTTTCAGCACTTAATGGAGAAGATTTGTGGTGATCAGCCTCTTCAGTCACATTTTTTATGTCTTGACAGCATTTTCTTTTCATATACATATATGAAATCACCTATAGCATGTGTTATTGGTCCTGTGTCACTTACAAGAATGCCACAGGAAGTTAAAATTTAAAAAAAAATGTTTATTAATAATTTTTTTTTTTTTACTTTTGTTTTTTTTTCAATATGAGGTGAAGTACCTGGGGCACAGAGTATCAACAGCTGGAGTGGCCTCCAACCTGGATAAGATCATTCTGGTGTCAAAGTGGAAATGACTTACTACTGCAACAGAGTTTTAATTATTTCTTGGTTTGTCCGCTTGCTTCGTTTAAAGATTTTCAAATCTGGCAGTACCCGTACACCATCTCATGACCGAGGCAATAGGAAGTAAGCATGAGCCCAAGGGCTATTTTGTGAAGAACTGTGTTATCCAAGGATCTAGAAGGCCAGCGGAGACCTATTGACTTCACTAGTAAAGAGCTTAGATGTTCAAAATGCAATATGTATGTCTAACTACAGTTCAAGGAAGCAGGAGAATTTGGCTCCTAAACGAGCAGTGACAGATAGGTTTAATAACATTAGAGTACTTGCTGGAAATAAGTCCCCTCTCTTTACTGATAATAATTCCCTGAGCTACTTGAAAACAGCCAAACCAGGAGCTATGAAACAGTAGTGGGCTTCAGAGCTGGTTATGTTTGACTTAGAGGTCAAATACGATGCAGGTGCTACAATTGGAATGCATCTGCTTTACCAGAACCATCCGGTTTTTCTGTGTAGACGGAAATGCTCTGGATATGCCTGAAGATGAAAGTGAAATAGGCAGTGTAATAATGCTGCGTCTAAACCCTGAAGACTCCCCTAAACCATACCTTGAAACTTGCTACCTGAAGATTCACCATCTCCAATGCAGCTTAAGCACTAGTAAAACTGCCTGGCAAACCCATTACCTGCTGAGCCTTCTATTGTCTGTCCTGTTCTTGTGAGATGCTCCCATAGGAGAACAGCAAACCACCATACAAACCCCAGTTAACCTGCCGTGATCTGCATGTAGGCACGTTCCTCAGACAATCAGACAAACAGTTTATGCCATGTTCAAACCATTCATTAATTTTCTGAACCCTTTAATCCTAATCAGGGTCACGGGGAGGCTGGCGCCCATCTCAGCCGACTCTGGGCGAGGGCAGAGTACGCCCTGGACAGCTCTCCAACCCATCACAGGGCAGAAACACTCATTGTTTGTTCATTCAGCAATGGTTCAGTGGACAGTGAGAGACTTGGCTGGCCTTTGCACTGAAAGGACATATATTAGTGGGGCTTGAACCCCCGACCTTGGGATCAGTAATCCAGCACCCTACCACCGGGCCACCACTGCCCCGTGTTCAACCCATGAGTTAAAAATGATCATTTTCCAGCTCTATCTATCTTGCTGTTCTCTGTACGGTGAGCTTTCAGATTGAGAGTAAATGTGAGTAAGAAGGTAACGGGTTTAGCACTAAGACTCATGCAAGGGGAGGAGTCTATAAAAAGCCACAGGAAGGTCATCAGTTTTTCTCCTGCACGATGTACTGAGTTATCTGGTCATGGAAATCCTGTGTAATTTAAATAATGTAATTAAAATGTGGTAGTTAGGCAATTAACTTATCTTAAAGATTACAGATCATTTTAGCTAATGCTTTCTTGGTTATTCAAATGTATTTGATTTTGAATTATTGGAAAAGGGGGAAATATACACGATTCACTCACTTATTTGACCAACCGCTTAATCCTATTAAGTTTGCGAGAAGGTTGGATCTCAGCATCTTACCTGCTCCTAGCAGAGGCGGGTCACACCCTGAACGGCTTTCCAGACCATCGTACGAAGGGCTAACACACATACAAGTAATAACACTCACATCCACAAATAGGGGTAATTTGGAACAACCAGTTATCCTGATGTGCATGCCTTTGGACTGTGGGAGGAAACCCGAGTACCTGGAGGAAACCCACACAAGCACAGAGAAAACATGTCCAGGACTCAAACCCACGACCTTCTTGCTGTGAGGTGGACATGCTAACCACAAAAAAGTAGATTAGCATGCCATTAGGAGTCCACTCCATTTCTGTAGTAAATGGTGTAATATTTAATAAACATAATTTAAAAATGTTGTACAATCAAATAAAAAAAAAATCATGTATTGGTTAAACATTGTAAATAATAATAAAGGGCAATATTCAAGGTGCATGAAATTGTCGTATTTTCATATGTTGCTAATATAAATAATCTTTCTGATTTACTAAGGTAAATAAAACTACAGCAAATACTCTCATCCCTTTTGCATTCTATAAAACCATAAATAAATCAAATTAAAGAGTATATTCTTTTGTCTGGTTGGATAATTTGGATAGATTGGCTACCGCTGCTATTTTAAGCATGATAGTTGTTCATCGGTTGCATAAACCTGTCCCTTGCCTGCAGTCAATTTCATTACCTTTCATTACCTCCTCCCACTCAGGTTCTGCTGGCTGCTTTAGCTGAGCAATGCTAACACTTTTGCATTAAATGACTATTATGGTAATGAGAAATGACTTCTGTCTATTTCAGTACATCACTGGATTTAGTATATGCTTAGACGGAATTGTCCCTACAAATACAGTATATTGTATCGTACTGTATCGTACTTCTATTGCACAAACTGTACAGTACAGCATCTGTTCAGTGCCAGGTGACTCCTTTGCCTTTGGCGATGCTCTTCTCTGGAGGATGTTTTCAGCCAGCTACAGATTTTTTTTAACCTTTGTTTATTTATTTATTTGTTTGTTTTTCATCCTTTTACCTGTGTAGTAAAGCCACAACAGAGACAAGTATTGAATGTCCTGTCTGAGCTTGAGTGTTCAGATGTGTTAAAAGTCATCATGGGAGAAATATCTTTGACATTGACTATAAGCCCTTCTACAGGATATTTATATTACAAGGGATCAACTAATCAACTAATACTATCCGATACTAGAATTTGGAGCTATTAACATACAATTGATCTAATACTAATATCCTGCGATGGCCTGGTGAGCTGTCCAGGGTGTACTGGCAGTAATACTGCCAGTTATGCCATAATCTGTAGCCAGGAGCCAATGGAGTAAAATTAGACATTCTCTCTAGGTTGCATACAATCCCTGCTATTTTGATCGTTGCAACAAGAGTCAGTAATGGAGAACTGTATGATCATGTATGTGAAAGTGTTTCGATATTTAGCACTTTCCTCTGTTTATGATACGCTGCCATGTGACATAGCATGTTCAGTATTTCAAAAAGATGCAGTTGGCTGGACTTTTGTGTCTCAGGGTAAGAACATGTAAGCTCCCTGGAGAGTAATTGTGCTACGATAGGGGAGAGCTGACTTATGCATAGGAATTAGCAAGGAACCAAATTGGAATTAGGGTAAATACCTGGGGTAAATATTACATATAGAAATGTGAAATGATGTGCTAGCCCTACAGTAAATGTCTATTTGTACATGTTCAATTGTATAAATATTTTATGCCCATAAAAACACTTTTTTTTCTACACTATCATCACTTTTCTGGCGTCTGTTCTGTTTAGTCAATCCATCATTAGAGCTAGGGCATATTGGCCTAGTTGGAAAATAGTCACCCTTCCTCTCACAAGACCCAACGTGTCTGAGAAAGCTCAGCAATGACTCACAGATGGGATCCGCAGATTGAAACGAGGTCTGTTGATCTCTGCAAACATTTTTATATTATTTATGAATAGTT
This sequence comes from Neosilurus hyrtlii, assembly GCA_028564935.1. NCBI lineage: Eukaryota > Metazoa > Chordata > Actinopteri > Siluriformes > Plotosidae > Neosilurus > Neosilurus hyrtlii. Next base: position 13,537,038 of record JAOUQZ010000012.1, read on the forward strand.
TCTCGTTTTGGGATTTTAGGTTGTCGTATTGAAACAGTGAAAACATACAGGAGCAAAAGGTCGGGTGAAAGAAATAAATATCAGTAGGATGACTAGAGATTTTCCACTTGTGGAATTTTGTTCATTATAACATGTATTTGCTTTCTGAAAGGCATTCTGTAAAACTTTTCTTGACTTTGTTGGCTATCTCTGAAATGTTATGATGCTGTCCCTTGTAGCAAGAGTGGAATTTGAAATGTTAAGGATACTTCTCTTTTTCATGCCCAAACCCATGCCATCTCTGGTAGTCTGGGTATTTCTGGTCTCCCTATGGAAAGGGGGAAAAAGATGAAGCATCAGACTGCCAATCTGACCTCCTGCCCTACATTCACGCGGTTTCATTACACTGTTACAGTGAAATGTCCCAGCTTAACTGTGCATGTTGCAATCATAGAGCAATAAGGTCAATCTTAAAGAAAAATGTTTTATTTATTTATTAATTTAGAATTTTTTTTTCTCTTGGAAAGGATCAAAAAGCCTAAACCTAAGCAGTCGTGTATTGTGGTCTGGGAAATAGGTTACATAAGCTGAACCTGTCTTCTTGCAGTTGCTGTCAAATGGGATGATTGTGGTCATTTATTGTTGTGGTTCCACTGTGCTGACAGGGTTGAATCTTTGTCTAAAGCTCAATTAACCTTAGCCTCAAAATTAACTCAACAGAGAAGTTTGCAATTCTGTTGTCAAGAGGAGACTCGGAAGGTTTGGATAGGTCTTAGTGTGAATCCATAAGTACAGGGAGTCTTGAAAGCTCTGTCGTTTCTAAGGATGTGACTAAAACACGAAAATTTAGACAAGATTCATGGCTGGACTGGTTTTTAGAGAGATGAGTCAGTGTGAATATGCATTCATGGCAGGTGGACGATTAGATAATTATCATGAAGGCACCCAAGAGAGGTCTGTTGATCCTCACAGTGGTCACACTGTAAAATTAAACATGTGAGAAATGTCTAGTATAAGTGTCTTTCTGTCTCCAGTCCTTCTTTTTGACTCCCAAGCTCATGTCATTGCTTGGCATGAGTCACATCTCTAGTGACTGACTGGAATAACGGTTTCACTCTCTCTCTTGCCGCTGGCATGCATTGGAAAGGTAGAGATGGAAAATGGACCGCAGAGACACTTCCATGTTGTCCACTTTCCTTACTTTCCAATTATTTCACTTGTCATGTTCGACGCAGCAGGGGAGGTCATGGCAGACTAAAATAGTACAATTGCTCGAGACTATTAACACTTTCATGCATGGATTGGCAATGTTAAGCTGTTTGTAGGAAAATATTAAAAAGATATTAATCCCCATCACACCACATGAGATTATTACTGTCGATTACCATAACAATATACTGATTTCGCCATGCGTTGGTCTAGTGAGCTGTTCAAGGTGTACCCTGCTTTCAGTTGGAGATGGCTGGGATGGGCTCCAGCCTCCCCGTCAGAATAATCGAGGAAAAGGCTGTTCAGAAAATGTATTGAAAAATGAAATATTCTGATTTCTAGTTTATTTGTCATTGCCAGCGCAGCATGCCTCTGCTATTTCTTTAACACACTACATACAAACACACACACCCACATATACATACACAAATGACCTTTGAACTCACCTGCATCATGCAACAGTTTGCTGTAATTGTTTGTAACAGTGCTCTAATTCATTTGAAAATAATATTTTCATCCCCGAGTGGTGGAACAGAAAAGAGTTTGTTGTGCGTTTGAGCCCTGGTTAATGAACACAGCCTTCTGTGGCTGAGAGCACAAGAGATATTCGTCCAAGCTCTCAGGGAGGGAGTTATGCCGTACATTCTTTCTCTTTATACATGACACCAGCCAATCACGGGTGCCTTGTAGAGCAATTCTTTGAAAGTGTTACGCCATTTCTGATAATCCTTGTGCACAGTTTGATGGGTGGGAATTACCTATAACAAAAAAAAAAAAAGGGGGGGGGTGGGTATTTTGTATAATTTGTATCACAGCGTCGCTGAATTAGGCAACCTCACTGAGACTATAATAGGATTAAGCATTTCGGCAATTGAGTGAGCGAGTAGTTAGCTAATTCATTATTTCTTATTTTGACTCATCACATTTCTACACATTCACAATTTTTTCAAATAAAAGTTTCATCAAGAATAAAACATCAAACTGTTTTAAATAATGTATGCATTAAAAATAAAAAAAAGCATTATAATTCTTTATAAGTGTGATGAGAATAAAAGCATCTCAGAAATCCCAACTTGCTGAACCTTGAGGTGGATGGGCTACATCAGCAGTACACCATGTCACAAACCATGTCATCTTACACAAACATGTACATATCTGAGCCTACAATAGGCACAGACTAAGTAAACCTGGGGAGAGAGGGAAAAAAAGAAGTTTTTTTCCTAATATATTACATTATATGCCATCTCACTCCAAATCCCAGCTCATACTATCTACCCCTGAGGTCAGAGAAATCTTTTTGCAGTCTTGATACTGTATGTAATCATGCTACTGTAGCCTTTGTCGCATCATATAGTCTCTATCCTTTGACTGTCATTTCTCATTGAACTGTTTTTAGTACCTGCCTTTGAGGCTGCACCAAGCACAAAATATAAAGATAAATGAGGATATTATTCATGATGGTGCCAAAAGTAATGATGATCGGTTAAATGATAGTCGACAGTAAAAGTAAAGAGGCTGTCAGAGCAAATATGGTTGATTAAGGTATAATCATTGTTTAAGATCTAACTTTCGAAACGTTCACCGAAGTCCACTGAATTAACATTGACACGAAGGCTGCCATTAGCACTGAAAGCCAAGCTGGCTTCCTTCAGTGACTGCACTTATTGGTAATATTTTACAATTACAGACCCTAATAAGTAATGAATTAATTATTTATCCATATTTTACCAGAGAGTAAAGACTAGTCATAAAGTTCCATGGTCATTCAGGCAAACATAACTGTAAGTGATAATAGTAATAGCTAAAGAATAAAACGTGGGGGGTTGTTATCGGAAGATAATCTGTGTTGGGTTGTCTCACTAACTCTAATAGGGTTGTGGGGAGGCTGAAGGCTATCTCAGCCAGCACTGAGCGTAGGTGGGGTACACCTTGGGCAGTTCACAAGACCATATCAGGGCTAATACTTGAACAACCATTCACACTTATGTTTAGGGGCAATTAAGAAGAGCCAGTTAGCCATATGTACATTACAGTACCCTTAAAAAGCCCATGCAAGCACAGGAAGAACATGCAAACTCAACAACTCCAACCCAAGACCTTGCCTTGAGTCGGACGTGCTAACCACTCTGCTACCATGCCACCCAGGGGTGATACAATGCAGTCTAATACAAAGTAACTGTTATCAGCCACATACGTGCGTGAGGCAACTTTGAATACAATTATTTATGAAAGTGTTAAATAACTTAAAGCTTAACAGTAAAAAGAATTATGGTCACTCAGTTTACTAAGTTATGGCTCCTGGTGTGTTCCATGGTTGAGGTCTGATCAATGGCCAAACCAGGATAGTAATGTAAGAAACAGATGGCAAAAGGCCACAGTGATCCTTCTTTCCAGACTCGGAGCATCAGTGTCCTCTCCGAGCTGAGCTAAATTAAAACAACCAGCCTCTCATTGATTCCAGCACTGACAGGACCCATGCATCACCTGGGGCTGGAGGGAAGAAGAGAGAGAAAAGGGTATAGCTGAAAGGAAATCATTTTGGGAAGGGGCATTTTATCCAAACATACTCAGCCACAGTGTAGCCCAGGCTTCTATTTTAGTAATTGGATGTCCAAAAAGGGTTGGTTATGGCCGTTTATGCATGTTGGAGGTAGCTCTAATACAAAATCAAATTACATTTTCATCAAAGATATCATGTTTTACTGCTATTTCAATCCATGCATATTTTTTTTCATTCAATCCCTAGCTAAAAAAAAGTGGGGCTACCATGGGAACGGAGGGACATGAACTGATTGCCAGCCTAATAACCGGCTGATCATACAAATCACAAGGCTTCTGATTGAGCATTTTTGATTTGAAGCAAGAACCTTAAATGGTCTAATAGAGCAATCTGAGTTCTCAGAGTCTGTCATTAGCCCTTGCTCAGCAATCCACGAGAGCTTTTCTGTAACTTTCTATACAAATGCATGTCCACATTAATGCATTTTTTTTTATTTTATTATTATTATTTTTTTTTTGTACTGTGATGGCAAGAATGTGCAGCAGGATCAAGTGTATTTTCATTCTCGTCTACCCACGTACATTGTAGATGTTGTGCTTAGCACATTTGCCTCAAGGCAAGAAGGTTCTTTGTTCAAGTCTCAGTCTTAACAGGGGCGTTTTTTATTTTTTTTGTGTGAACGTACTCCGGTTACCTCCCACAGCCCCAAGACATGAGCATTAGCCTAATTGGCTGTTTCAACTTGCCCCTGGGAGAGAATGAGAGTGTAAATGGTTGTGTGTGTTGGCCCTGCAATGGTTTGTCAAGCTGTTTAGGGTGTACCCTAAACACAAAGTGTTGACTGATATGGACACCAGCCTTCGTGAAACCCTATTAGGATTAAGAGGTTCGGCAAATGAGTGAAAATGACTTTTTAAAAATAAGATTATACAATTATATATTAGGTAATAAAACAAGTACTTACCTTCATTTTTGCATCAGAAATCATATAATGAGGTCTCAATACATTTACGGTATATGGTACACACCGTTGTAGTGTCACAGAGTGACTTAGATTTATCATTTTTATACAACAGAGCAGCAGAGGGTTAAAGGCCTTGCTCAAGGGCCCAACAGTGGCAGGTTGGTGGTAAAGGGGCTGGAACTCCTAAACTTCGGATTAGTAACCACTGCCCTATATCAGGTAAAGTTTATACCATTGATTATCTGATTACAGTAGTACCTGCCAAAAAGTTTGATGCATTAGGATATAAATGAAAGTGTATAGTATAAATGAGTCAGTTATCGCAGTGTAAAGATGTCAGTGACTGTGACTATGGCCAGACTGTGATGGTGAAATAATGCGATGGTCTAATAAATTCCAAAACGGTTCTTGTGAGGTGTTCCTGGTATGCAGTGATAAGTACCTACCAAAGATGGTCTAAGCAAGGACAACCAGTAAACTAGCAAGAGTGTCATGGGTACCCAAGGCTCACCGATGCATGTGGGGAGCAAAGTGTGGTACGTCTGGTCTGATCCAAAAGAAAATCTACTGTAGCACAAATTACTGAAACTGTTAATGCTGACAATGCATTAACTCAATGTGAATTATTATTACATTCATTAGCAAAGGTGGAAATAATGTGACACAACCAGCTGTCAGCACAGGCTCGCCTAGACTGTTGAAGGTTAGGAAAAGCTGAGGAATTGTTTTTTTTTTTTTACTCTCTCCAAGTGTTCAAATTTGCAGAGCCTGTGTACATTGTAGCCTCGGATTCATGCTTGGGGTTAACAGGAATGAAACCAGATGTGGTCTTCTGCTGCTGTCACCCATCTGCCTCAAGGTTTAGCATGTTCTCCATTCTGACATTCTCTTTTCTGGTTGTAAATAGTAGTTACTGGTCGTCTTCCAGTTGGCTTGGACCAGTCTGGTAATTTTCCTGTCACCTCCCTCATCAACTAGTAACCTCCACGCTCAGAAATTCTTCTCAATGTTTTTATTTATCTGTTTGTATCCATACAACACTGTATAAACTCTAGAGATTCTTAAGTTCGAAAGGCCCAGATGTATTTACTATGCAGAAACTAAAAACAATCAAACGAAAGCAGGATTTTTATAGATTCTATTTGCATACTTGAACCATGACAGAGGCAGGTCAGGTAAGCACTGCGATTGAAGCTGAGCTAAGCACTTTGTTGCTATTAGCATCTCTTTACCTTTTCCAGTTAGAGATTATTACATACTACATAGAAGCAAAAGTAAACTACATTCCTTTAAGGGGATTTTAGTGTATAATACACAGAAACCTATGAAAAGAGAGCCAGAATTATGGGTTTATTATTATTATTATTATTATTATTATTATTATTATTTCTTTTTCTATTTGAAAACCATGTCATTGATACCGATGTTTGTTCCAAATAATGAAATAAAGTTTGGTTGTTGTTGTTTTTGGGGTTTTTTTCCCCAAGATAGAGGACCAATAAGATTACACCAATTCCGTGTAGCATATACCAGTCAATATTAAGGCTAAAACGTTTCCAGGTTATAACACTACAAAATGTGGCAGAGCTCAAGTAAGGCGGATACATGTGCAAACCCTTGTACATACACAAGCCTCGATAAAGTTCAATGGTCTGACAAGCACAAGGCAAGTAACAAGACCTGATAATTGGAGACACGCACACAAGTGTTTCACATGCATGTTAATTTGAGCAAGAATTAATACTGATCTAACGCTGCTGAATCTAGCACAACACTATCTTGGCTCGAACACCTCTGATACCATATAAACTCTCTGACAGAATTCACCTCACTCTAACACACACAGGGAAGCAAAAGCAGCAGGAAGTAGCTGACATAAGCAAGAGATCTCAAGAAAGACTTACCCTGGGGAGACAGAGGAACAGAAAGAGTCAGTGTCTGGGATTTCTGCATCTCCACCTACAATTAATTAAAGCAAGCCCTGAGTTGAGTGACAGGTGGCCTCAAGGCTGAGCCTGGGTGGAGAACTTCAATGAATTATGGAGCAGCTGAATGAGCCGATGAATCATTGCACCACAGTGCAGCCTAAACAACAGTCGTGCTCCTTTCTCACAAAAATAAAGTATCGCACTGAAATAAGAACTGTTTTTATTTACTATAATCCGCATGCCTTTATTACTAGTCTCGTACATTTTTGTCTTAGTTTAATCTTCTGTTGCCTGACCTGGCTTTTTCCTTCCACTTTCCTTCTGGATCATCTGTTGTGTTCTTGACCATAATTATGTTTTTGTCGATCATTAATTTTTTTTATTTCTTATGTTTCTACAGACCTTTTCTAAATTATCTTACTGTACACAGAGGGCAGCACGGTGGCGTAGTTGGTATCGCATCCACCTCACGACAAGACGAGTTCCAGGCTCTGTCGTTTCTGTGGCAAGGCTGACTTTCCATGTTCTCCAATAGCTTGTGTGGGTTTTCTCGGGGTACTCTGGTCTCCTCCCACAGTCCAAAGACATGCATATTAGGCTGCTGATTGGCTGTTCCAAATTGCCCCGAGGTGTGAATGTGAATGGTTGTGCATGTTGCCCTGCGATGGTCTCACGACCTGTTCATGGTCTACCCCGCCTTCGCCTCACGGTTAGCTGAGACAGGCTTCAGCCTCCCTGAAACCCTAATAGTAGGATTAACAAGTGAGTGAATGAGTTTATCTCTGAGCCATGTACTTCTTTCCTTTCCCACTTTAACATTTACATCAAGCTGTCAGAGTTACACAGTTATTTATTTATTTATTTGATTATTTTCTACCTTTCTTTTATGTGCAATACCAGTGTGCACTGACTGCTTTTTTATGTGCAATATCTGTGCTTTTTTTTGTTTTGTTTTTGTTTTAGTCAATTCTCACTTTGTCCTAATTCTTTACTTTGTTGACACTTTTGCTCTTAATTTTATACCGTGTCATTTATTTATCTTCACTTCCCAGCATGCACCTTACCAATCTCTCACCGTCTACTGACCATCACATAATCACCTTCACACCCGTCAGCACTCACGCCTGATTACACCTCGCAGTATATAAGGATTCAATTTGCACATGCACCTTGTAAAGTATTGTTCCTTGAATTTCAGTTTATGGTGATTGCAGTAAAAGTCCATGATATAAAACCTCCTGAACTCGGCCGGAGCGATGATAATTATATTTGTCCAAAGATTTGTAGGCTTTTAGTGATTTGTGTGTGTAAAATCCAGGGTATTGTAACAGATAGGATAGTTGTCATTTTTGGTAGTGTTTTTATTAGCAGTGCTTCATGGATCAGGAAGCTTTTATTCAATAGTAACAAGTTTATATTTTTCCCCTTTATTTTCTTGATATCTATCCAGCACAGGTTTATCCAAGTTTGTTAATATGTTTTGAGTTCATTGTCAGTTCCTCACTATTGCATTATGTTGTCTTTTCTTTTCATTTGCCCTTCTGGCGACTACACATTCGCAGAAAACGCAGATCAAAACAACAGCATTCAATGGGTCAAAGGGCGGCATGGTGACATAGTGGTTAGTATTTCCTCCTCGGTACAGGAAGGTCCTGGGTTTGAATCCTGTGCCCACTGAGGGCATTTCTGTCTGGAGTTTGCATGTTTTTTCTGTGCTTGCATGGGTTTTCTTCTGTGTACTCCGGATTCCTCCCACAGTCCAAGGACATGCATAAATATTTTACTTCTTGTTGTGAATGTGAGTGCGAATAGTTCTGTGTATTGGCCCTATAGTGGACGGACGAAATGTTTAGGGTGTACCCAGCCTTCGCCCATAGTCGGCTGAGATAGGCTGCAGCCTCCCCGCAGCCGTAATAAAGGATAAATCTGTTTAGAAAATGAATTGAAAACATGTTGTATACAGTGTCTGTAACAAAAGGTTTTTTTTTTTTTATTTTTGATGGTAAATGGTGAAATCTGGTGCAATCTAGTGGAATCTTGAATGTTATTTAGAATGTTAATATTATTATTTCCAAATATTAATGTTCCTTTACTGTAACAAAAATGATCTTTACTGGCAATTTACATTAAACCTTTTTTTAATTGACCTATGAAATATGTAACGTCTCAATTATTAACTGATATCTTATTTATTTATTGTTTATTTATTGAGTTTTAAAAATACATTCCTGACAAACTATAAAGAAGATACCTTAAATCTCTTGTGATGCGTGTTATTATGAATTGCAGCATAAAACTCAAGATTCAAGAAAAATTTTTAAATAAAAATAAAAATTATATGAGACTCTAAGCTTTAGAAAGGTACAAGCAATTCAGCAAACTGCAATTAACCCTGTCAAGAGCAGAATATAAACACAAGCAATTATATACACAACTTTTAAATAGAAATTTGAGATAGAAATATAAACTATAAACACCTGTGAATAAAAACTGAACACTGGTATGTACATTGAAGGCACTATGAAATTAAATAAATAGCATCAGCAGGATGGATATAAACCAGAATGTAAATGTAAGGAAAGTGCGGCAATGTCCTTTTACAGAAAACTGATGTCTATATGAGAGTCAGCGAAGGGGGTGGGGTGGGGTGGGTTTAGTTGGGGAGTGTGTACGCGAACGAGGAAGGTTGCGCATGTGTGTGTGACTGCGAGGGAGTGGAGGGTGAAGGGGTGATGGCTTTCACAGCTCTGGGGAAGAAGCTGTTTTTGAGTCTGGTATATGAGTGGTATTAAACTAAGTACAGTTGTGTATCCATTACGTCTACTATGTGAAAATGAAGGCCTATGAAAAATATAAACTCAGCAGTAAAAAAAATGCAGGCCAAAAACGCGATAAGATGATTTAGATTCCCAAATCTTCCCTGGATTCACTGTTCCATCGAGCTTTAGTGCTTACCAGTTGATGGTGCTCAGACCCTTACTTACTTACGTCTTTTCCCACTTAGTGACAACATACGAAACTTTAAATGACTGTCTTTCTTTACATAAGGCATACAGCCCACTATACATCAGCTTTTAGGCATGATTAGCAAAAAACAAACAAAAAAAAACGAGTTGACACAATAACCGGACTGTATTCTTGCAGCGCAGTGGTTTGTTTCCTCCACTTTAACATGGGGGGGGGGTTTCCGCTGCCAGTCACGTGATTGAGACCTGGATTATCGACTGTGAGATACTAGAAATACTCTAGATTCATTAAATTTTACTTGTTTGACTTAGTTCAGGTTGTCCATATAAACAAACCACGGTAATTTTTTAAAATGTTCTTTCTTCTTTAAAATGGCAGGGAAATGCCTAAAAATCCTACTTTATCCTACAATTTTGTTTAAATCCGACAAAAGTCGAAAAATCCCACTGGTTACAGACACTGTGTATATTCCCTAACATATACAACTGAGTGACAAATGAAGGGAAATGTCATCTCTGTTGGTGGTATTTAGCTGACATGATTTGAGTCCACTTATCTCCTTACAGGGAAGGGTCGCTGCAAATCAATACAAAGTTCTTTTGATTGTTCCCCTTTATCTAACAGCTCTAAAACATGCAGAGCTACACATCCTTCTCTCTCTCTCTCTCTCTTTCTCTCTCTCTCTCTCTCTCTTCTAAGAGGAGCATTACTAAAAAAAGAAAATGCTTGCCAATTTTCAGGTACATGAAAGAGGAACCTTTGAGGGCCCTCCAGAGTGTGTGTGTGTTGTGCTACACGAGGTGCTGGCCTTCATCTTGTCTTGCTTCACTTTAATTAGCCCAGAGAAAATTGGGCTTTTCTTCTTTCCACTCCTGGCTGATTCTTTTGTTCTGACGTGCCTCGGATGGAGCAGAGAACAATGACGCTCCGCTACTCTTAATGATAAAACCCAATAAAACTCAGATCTAAGGTTTCCTCCAATCCATGAAAGAACTTACTCTAAATATGCTACGGGGGAAATGTGGAAGCACGCAGTAATTCTTTTGTGTTACAGTTTTATGTATTTTTTTTTAATTTGTAAACAAATAACACAGTATGGTTTTTGCCATGACATCTTGCTGAGGTGGATGAAAAATATCCTGCCACCCACAATGTATAGAACCTTTACTGACTGAGTTCCACTGGGATGAATGTGACACTTGACACAAAGGCTTATAAAGTATTTATAAAGGCTTTTAATGTCATACCTGTTAAAAATTTGATGAATGAATGTTACTAAAGCTAAAGCAGAGAGAGAGAAGGAATGAAAGGAAAATGTCAATCATTTTTATGCTGTTGTTGCAGGCATTTAATAAAACCCTTTGGTGACGTTAATAAACAAATTACAGTCACCTCCTTCACTCACTCACTCACTAAACTGCTTAATTGTACTAGGGTCGTGAGGAGGCTGGAACCTATCTCAGCCTACACTTTCAACAATGAGCGATGGCAGGGTACACCCTGAAAAGCTCGCCAGACCATTGCAGGGCTAATACATACACAACCATGGGTGATTTGGAACAGTCAATTAGCATAATGTGCATGACTTTGGACTGTGAGAGGAAACCAGAGTACCTGGAGGGAACCCATGCCAGCACAGTGAGAACATGCAAAGTCCACACAGAAACGCCCAAGCCTGGGACTCAAACCCAGAATCATCTTGCTGTGCTAACCACTATGCCACCGTGCCCCCACCAATCCGCATATCTCATATATGTATAACAGCTCCTTTGTCCAGGTGCTCTGTTATAGACAGCACAGAATATTTCCTAGCAGAAAAGAGTAATGGTTATAAAGACACTAGACCTGTCTCTGTGTCATGGTGTCAGAACGATATCACCTCTTTATCCTTTGTTTGAAAAAGTGTTTTCCGTCACCCTTTATAAAATTTTATCTTTATAGATACACGGACATTCCAGTGACAGAAAAGTGCAGAAGCATTTGGTATTTAGCCGTTCTAAATTTATTCCATTTACTTTTTAACAAGCAATATTGTCAGTAAAGCAGATTTACAGAAATCCAGGTACAGATATAGATCCCTAATGAGCGAACCAGATGTGACAGTGGCAGGGAACAATTCCCAGGCATGACATTAGGAAGAAATCAGACTCAAAAGGGAACCAGATAGTAAGGGTAGAAATCATTATGGTACACAGCTGTAGAAGTGTGAATGAGCACAGGACCATCTTTATGATTACAGCAGCAGTTATAGGGTACAAAGCTCCAGTATCCAGGTGCGATTATCCATATAAACTGTCTTCTGTGAAGTGTAATTCCGTCTGTTATCCTCATGGGACTATCTACAGAAGCAGAAGGTGAGTCACAAGTACAGAAGCTCTGAGCAGAAGTATGAGCATCAGGATGAATCAGAGATCTGGAGGGTGAGAGGAGACACGGCAGTGAAAGTGTGTCATGAGCAGAACATCAAGCAGCAAGAGTGCATCGTGTACAACTCGAAAGAGAGAGAGAGAGAGAGAGAGAGAGAGAGAGAGAGGGGATTATTAGGTATGCTATTATCCTGAAGAGGTGTAAATGTGGCGTACATTGTGAACCAAGTGCAGGGACTCTAGCAGGTAATTGTATGGTATGTCCAATGAGGTTTATTTATAGGGCAGACCATTACAGGACTAAATATCATATCATATACAAATAATGATGATCTTTTAAAGCCCATTACAAAAAGCACATACCTATCCACATAATGCTCGCACACAGAGATAGACAGTGGCTAAAGAGATGTGGCTGGCTAATGACAGGGTGATTAGGATCACTTGTACATCTGCTTGTTTATACAGGAAGAAACGCCGTGTTGATGGAAAAAGGTCAGAGGAAAATGGCGAAACCGGATCAAGCTGACAGTGCGGCCATGGAAGCTTAAATAACCACTCTTCATATCCGTATTCCGAAGTAAGGACAGACTGTTCACTTCATTCTTCATTTTTCTACAGTGGGACAGTTCTTGTTGATGTAATTCTTTTATTTATTTATTTATTTATTTTAATTTCAAAGCCTTAGGATTAGAGAATACTGGTGCCTGGAAAAAACAAAGAAAATGTCATTATCACAAAGTTAGACGAATAGCATGTGGTGTTCAGCTATTACTTCTGGGACATAAATTAGACATTTTTACTCATTTTTTTTTACTTAATTTTCCATCAATTCAAGATGTCTGGGAAAAATAAAGCCTACTCTAAATTGAAATAAATGTTGTCATGCTTAAGTTTGTCAAAACAATGTCATGTCCTTTACACACTGTAACCCAAGGCTAAATGTGGCCCAACCTTTATATTGGAGTGTTCAGCTTTTTTTTTTTTTTTTTTTTTTTTTAGTCAGGCGGTGCATATTTTCATTAATTCCTTCATTTTCTAAGCCGCTTAATTCTAATTAGGGTCCCAGGAAGGCTGACGCCAATCTCAGCCAATTTTAGGTGAGGGCAGGGTACACCCTGTACAGCTCTCGCCAGACCACTGTAGGGTAAACACACGTATAACCATTCACACTCACATTCATACCAGGTGTAATTTGGAACTGCCAATCAGCCCACTGTGCATGTTTTTGGACTGTGGGAGGAAACTGGAGTACCCGGATGAAACGCATGCAAGGGCAGCAGGATGAGGTTTGTGCCCCCTGCCAATTGTCAATGGGCTGGCAGCCAATAATGCAGTAGGTGCATACATTTTGAAAGTGACAAACAGGTTGTTGTCCCAGAGGGGCTGCCATAATCGTCAACTTCTGGATTTTGGTTTGTTGACCACAACAAGCGACGCAGTTAGTAACTGCTGCTTGGTCGCTACATTCTCATACTCCGGATGTTTATGGTTGCTGTGTGCCATATTTGGGTCGATGCCTTGCTGATCCTGGGCCTATTAAATGCCGCTGGACTGGGACTAGGCCAAATGTTTTGCACATTGCTTCCAAACACAGCTGCCTCAAGCGGGAACGCTGCTGCTTTGTTTCCTGTGGGCTCCTGCTTCACATTTTGTCTGTCCGACTGTTGTCGCTGCGTCACAGCCACTCCAGCTTCGCTATGGGTTCTGCCATGTTTGCTTGGGTCTGGCAGTGTGATGGTAACTGCTGCGCGTATGTGCACCTAACCCGATAGCTAGTCTTGTTTGTCCTTCTTAATGCGAATGTTTTAATGTGTATGAATGTGACATGATTGTTTTGTGTGTATTTACTTTCCACCTTACTGGATTTGTTTGTTTATTTATGCTTTTCTGTATAGTTTCTTTTTGTTTTCTGGCAGGAGGCCATTGTGAGTAAAGCTGCTGCCTGCTAGTGTTTACTAGCATTTTTGGCCACTGTGATAACTGTGCTCTGTTTCGTGTTCTTTTTGCTTGTTTTTATTTTTGCGTTAACAGTTTCTGTGTTGTCCTAGCAGGAGGCTGATGGAACTTCAGATAACCAGTGGTATCTGGCATGCCCCTGCTCCGATTTGTATAAATTGTGTTAATGTGTTTTGTGCCTGTGTATTTTTGTTGTAATATTTTCATTTTTGCTTTTTTTTATTATTATTTTTTTTTTTATTTCAGACACTGGGCTGAAGGAGGTGGTGGTTGGACCTTGTATGGTGGTGGCATTCCTCCTTCATGTGAATGTACTGTTGCTTATCTTAAGTTGTGTTTCCATTATTGAGTGTGCGCATCTTTAGAGTGTCTCATGTGTGCTTGGGGTGACTTATTTTTTTGTCCAACCTTTCTTGGCCCATCTGCTCTCCTGGTACGCTCCAGCGTGTTTTTTTTTAATATATTGTTTATTTGCGTGTGAATGTATGGGTGATAGTGATATGAGATCACTTTATTATATAAAGATTGCTATTGTAAGTGTAGTGGAAGAATAAACATTGTTTTGAGGACGGAAACCTTGTTTGCCTGAACAGCCTGGGAGTCGAACCCAGGACCTTCTCGCTGTAAGGCGAACGTACTAACCAATGCGCCACGGTGCCTCCCAAGTGTACATTTTGTGAAAAACAACAGAAACCCTTATAAAGTTTTCTTTGTGGCTATTCTCACTTGCTTACATTACACATGCTGTCAAAATGACATGTAGGAATATGGCACTGGTCTCTTCACTCAGTGCACTCAATGATAAATTATAGACGTCTTTATTCCGTACACCTCTATTGGTTGCAACAGCAGAAGACCACACCGAGTTCTACTCCAGGAATTTGAAGCGACAATTGGCTGAGAACTGACAAACCTGAACATTTGAACAACAACTGCCTGGTCTTGCCTGGTCTAATGAATTCGAATGTGTCTGCAGCCTGCAGATGGTGGGGTCAGAATTTGGCATCTGCAACATCGATTTTCTAAAGTAGCCTGCCTAGCAATATTTTAGGCTGGCGGTGATACCATACGTTTGTGAGGCATATTTCCTTGGCACTCTTAATACTAATCAAACTTAATTTGGTTCCAACAGATTGTTGGTGTATTGCAATGGCTCAAATTTATTTTTTCATGACCATAATGCCTATGTCCAGCATGATAATATGTTTCAAAGCGCAGGTCATCTCAATCTGCTTCCATGAGCATATAAGTTCAGTGTGTACTTCAATGGCCTCCTGAGACTTATATTAAAGCACCCAGTGAGTGTGTGTGTGTGTGTGTGTGTGGGTGTGTATACAACTATTGTAACTATGTGTGGCTAGATTTTATTTACCCTTTGTCTGCATGTGTGGTCTCGAAGACTTGAGGTCAGTCCATTCTCCTTGTGACATGACATTGTGTAGACTGCCTTGGGATCTGTAGTTAATTATTGCTAATGAACTGTTCCCTATAACTCCTCCCGCTGCTGTCTGAAACATGACCTGATTAAAATAGTCTTTGAAACAGGGCATATTCAGGCTGGATTTTACTTCATTATACAATGCCTCATGCCTAATTGGTCACCGTTTGATCCGGCTGATCCTATAGCAGTCATAAAAAAAATAATAATGAGTTTCATCCAAAATGATGGCTTTATTCTTATAGTATAGCAGTTTAAAATCCAGTGTTGTGTCACCTATAGGCATCTGCCAGCTTTGGGCCAGACTGGAAATAAGACCAAGTGTGAATAATACCGTCATCACTCATAGTTAGCTGTGACCAAATAAAATCATAGCTATATCTGCTTCTTGCTTGGTTGACAGCCATTGAAGGGTATCCATACAGCTGTTAATGGCAAGTGATGGATGGAATGTTCCTCTGGGTTTGTTATTGTTTTCTTTTCGTTCCCTCTATCTTTTTCCACTCATTTCCCTCACGACTGTGTGTTGATGCTCCATGCAGCTGCTAGATACTGAATGATTTCCTGTCTATGATAAATACTCTTGGGCTTTTTGCTGAAATCTACTGCATCCGTTGGCTCTATTGACTGACCAGCTGACTGCAGTTTTCCCTTTCCCTGTTTTCCATTGTTCAGGTGAAAGGGGATAATTATCTTTGTGCGTCGAAAAAAAAAGGTTATGTTCACAACTGTTTTCATAATTGGCTATTAAAAAGGCCCACATGAGAAAAGTTACATGACCCTGTATAAAACGTTGCAGTCTTGTATTTAAAAAAAAACTAAGAATTCTGTATTAAAGGTGGGGTCATTCATTTGGTTCACTTGTTGAAAATTCACTTTTGTTGTCAAAGATAGAATTCTGCTTACATTATGAATTATCCTAATAAAATATTTGCTTAAACATGTTTTTGGTTTATACAGGAGAAAAATAGATGAGTGCAAGGTACCCCAACCCAACAGCATGAATAAAACAGCAAATAGGCCCTATATGGGTACTGGTTTTAATTATCCAGGTGCTTGTCGTACAGTATGCTCTATAGTATGTAAATGTGACCAAATTAGAATGAATAAAGAAATAAAATCTCCTATCTGAAGGTCTTATAAGTAGGCTGGGGTTAGAACGTTCAAGGTTAAAAGTAATTGAAATTTCTTATCTGGCTTCCGATTAGTGTTCTACAGTAGCAGCATTCATTTCAAAGTTAAAAGTTACCTCCCAAACTTTATTTTCGTCTGACCTTGATCTTTGACCCAGACTTTCTAAAATCAAATTATCTGTGGGCCTTAACTACCCTTTAGTGTTCCCACCAAGTTTGGTAAAAATCTGTGACCTGATATGGTGAGGATTTTGTTAAAAGAAAAATTGTCACACTGACAAATGACTGTGATAACAGTCCCTCTGCCAAAACATACTTTTCTGAGTGTGTGTGTGTGTGTGTGTGTGTGTTGGGGGGGTCGAGGTACTTGTGACTGCCTAGCTAGCTGGCCAGTGAATGTGTATTTTTGGGGTGTGCGGCTAGCTTCAACTAACCTCCTTCAAAACTTTCAGAGCTGTCAAACTTATTTTTGGTCATCGACAATGCTGTATGCTGGAGTAGAGATCAGTTCTGTAAACCAATGACACATTATTTATTTATTTGCAACCCATTCATTTGCTAAATCACTTAATTCTACTTAGCTGTCTCTATGCGAAGGAAGCATACACCCTGAACAGCTTACCAGTCCATTGCAGGGCCAACACACAAACAAGCATTTACATTCACATTCACACCAAGAGGTAATTTGGAACAGCAATTTAAATAGCTTGCCTGACTCTGGACTTTGGAAGGAAACTGCAGTACCTGGAGGAAGTCCGCACAAGCACGGTTAACATAAACATGTAAACTTCACATAGGAATGCCCTCGGCACACCCAGGACTTGACCCAGGACATTCTTGCTGAAGTTCAGAGATGCTAACTACTACGCCACCGTGCTACCGTATGACATACCATCAACTACACTTTTTATGCCATTTTATAATGTTACAAACTGAAACAGATTTAATTAGGATTGTGTTCATTTTTAATCATTTTTAAAATCCTTAGTTAATCAGATCTTTCAGTTAGGTTCGTCTTCCTGGCCTGCAGACCATATGTTTGAAATCGCTGCTTTAAAGCTTTAAACCTGTGAAATATTACCTTAAGGAAAAATCTGTATCATCACAGAACCAGCCTCCCTGAGTAACTCCTGTCAGGCAGAAGACACTTTGATTCAATTTGTGATGCTTCTTCCACAGACAGAAAAGTAATCCAGGGAGGGGTAATAATCATTTACTCTCAATGCAAAATAGTGAAAAATAGTGCGAGAACAACCCCTGATCTACTTGAAACTGCCTTACATCAGAATTCATATTTTTGTAAAAGTCCCTGTATATAAAATCTCTTGGTTAGAAAGATCTGAATAAACAACTAATATCACTGAATGCTAACAAGAGTTGTCTATTAGTGTTTTATTTATGCCTATACAGATTTATAGTTTGTTTTACTGTAGCTACTTCACATTGCCACATTTGACTTGCACCATGGTCCAACTTCCAGTCCCATGGCTCTTAATCTAGTCCAGAGATTCACACTTTAAAACACCTGGTTCTTCCTTTGTTCCAAACACTCTACCTACTTCCCATTCAGGTAGTTGCTTTGTGAAAATGAGACATTTAATGCCCATTATAAAAATTTCATTTCTTTGTTCATTGGTTTTTAAACATTGTGTTTTTATAATTTAAATTAATTAATTGATTGATTGATTAAATGATTAAAAAATCTTTGTAGAAATGTTTGAGAAAGAATTTTGACTTTATTTAATTTCTGGGACAAGCATCTGCCTTTAGGTTACTAGTTTATATAAACATATGCTTGCTGCAAGATCTAAACTGGCTCATGTTAAGATATCTAAGATCACTGAACCACAGACAGTGTTTCTCCCATCCATCCCCATGAGCTGTGCTGCAGTACTTTTCTAGTATCCATTATTCTAGTATCAGCTAAAAGAATTTGCTGTATCCGCATCCAATCTACCATCTGTTGAATATTTGTATTTACCAACTGCAGACTTGCTAGTTAACTTTGTTGTCAATGGAAATAGAGACAACTAACTACATGACTGCATTTGAACAGTCCATCAACAATGACCACATAAGTTCATCAGGATGTGGGAAAAAACAATCGTGGCGTTGAGAGAAATCAGCTTCACTGAGCCGACACTAGGTAATTATGCAATGGTGGATGCTACTGACATGAGTCTACTGAACCTAGATGGACCAAAAAAGCGCATCTTTGCTATCTGATCTTACCATATTGCTTTACTCAATTATTCTTGTCATGTCATGTCATTTTCTGAACCGCTTAATCCTAATTAGGGTCACGGGGAGGCTGGCGCCAATCTCAGCCGACTCTGGGCGAGGGCAGAGTACACCCTGGACAGCTCGCCAGGCCATCGCAGGGCGTCAATTATTCTTACTCTAGCAATTTTATTTAACTATAGCATGAACAGCACAGTGAAAATCTCACTTAATTAGCAAGGTTGGAATTAAAATAAAAAGGGAATCATGACTAGCAGACACAAAAATGAAATGAAAGGAAAGGATTGCCACCAATTTTCATTACCACCTGCATAAAGGTCAGAATAAATTTTATTTACCATACCCATTTATCCTAATACCAACATTTTAACCCACCAATAGGCTGTACTTACACTCAGCTTGCTTTATCTGCATTTCTCTTAAGACATAATCCAGTTTTATGTAATCCAGATGTTAGCATCTGCAACTGAAGTAAAGTTAATTAATGATAACATATTGATAAAGGCAGACAGTATAAAAACACTGAAATTAAGAGATGATTAACAAAACAATGTTTTGTTTTGTTTTTTTGTTCAAGGTTTATTCACTTTGATCATATTACAAAAGTAACATTACATTCGTTATTCTCATAAGGGTTTAACATATGGCTAAAATTTCCCAATATACAATCATTTTATTGTGGCATAAGATGGAAAATGCTAAAGCAAAGGAACTTGCATGGCAGCTGCTTGTTTGTACTCGACTTCTTGAAAGCTGTGACGCTTTATTTTTGCTGCGAGGAATTGTGGGGCATCATTATTAACTTTCCTTTCAGAAAGGATGGTTCATGTATACCTTATGCCAAAGGGGATGAGGAAAAAAAACAATAAGGCTCTTTTACTATGCATTAAGAAAATTCAGGCCACCACTTAGCTATTTCAGACGAAATGGTGGCGTAGTGGTTAGCATGTCCACCTCACAGCAAGAAGATCATGGGTTTGAGTCCTGACCCCAGGTATATCTTAAAAGGGTTTGCATGTACTTCCCGTGCTTGCATGTGTTTTCTCTGGGTACTCTGGTTTTCCCCTACAGTCCAAAGACATGCACATTTGGATAATTTGGCTAACCATTTGGCAAGTGAGTGAGTGGGTCCTTTTATTCACTGAAGAATACTATTCAACTCCAGCATGTGTCTTTTGGTAAAAGCTAAGATGCTCTAGCGCTAATGTGGATTTTGTGACTATTCCAACTTTTATTACACCTTCTTACTTAAAAAAGAGCTTAAAGGACTGGAAAATTGTGCCCATGAATGGCTTTATAGCTTTATTTACATGACACTCATTACTTCAGTGAATGATCAGACAGTAAACTATCATGACCTCATGTATTCCATCCCCCTCTTTTTTTCTGTCTTTTGGTTCATGGTGGCAAGCTGCCATTCTATAGGTTCATCTTATAAGTCAGGAATTAAACATTCCAGGGTGGCATTTTAATCTTGGTAAAGGCTAAAGTTTTTAAAGGTTGCACTTTGATTTTGATGAATCTATAGCACAAAAAAATCCCTTAAGGCTTTTTTGAAGCTCCTCTTTCTCTGCCTCTGGTTCACATCTGGTGTTATTCTTGCTCATGTGAATATCAGCTGAGAGGGCATGATCTAGAGGCTCTAGTGTGATATGCTGCATGGCAGTGTAATGCACAGTGACGGTGTCATTCAGGAATACCTATTCATGGCAGCTAATTCATCAGCACACTGATGGCTTAGACACGGGCAGCATAATTTGCCCCCAACATAAATAGGGCTCATTGGCAAGTGATTTATGACTATGCCACCACTCCAAAAAAAAAACAAAAAACTGTTGAGCAAAGGTATGCTAGCTTGTGACCTGGATTCAGTGTTGTTACATTTTAATATGTGTTGTGTCTGGTAGTTTTTATTTGCAGCTGTGGTTTGGCCATCTATTTAATTTAAATTTGTGTTGGTTGTAAAGTAATAAATTAGCTTGAATTGCTGTAATCATCATCTTCAGTATCACTAGTCTTGGACAAAAAGCACAAAAGCACTGCAGAATGAGTGAGTAACACCCACCATATCAATTCTTGCTTGGATGATACTTTTCATTTCAAGAGAACAGTTCTTTATATTATAGCCTGGAGAGTTAAGAATCCAAGGATATGGGAACACCAGAGCTGATATAATGGTCACAATTGTAGTGGATCTGGAATGCACCCTGGCAACACCGGGAATTGTATACAAGTCCATTACAGGGTACCAAGCATGCAGGGTAATCAACAGCGGAAACCAGACAAACCAGAGTAAACCTACACAATTAAATGGAGAACTTGTGACAGACAGTAGTAACTCAAGCTCAGGATGTACCCAGAAATCAAAGAGCTGTGAGGCAGTGCCAGTATAATTGAAATAAGGGAAAATCCTAATTCTGTGTGACTAACAGAACATAAAAATGCAAGTACAGCGCCATTTTCCTGACAGTCCCCTTCATCTGTTGCAGTGCAGTGTAATATAACTGTCAGGCTCAGCTAAGTCTTGCACACAGTCATCAGTAATGGGTTGTACTGAGCACACAGTGGCGGTCCCATGCTCCATTGGCTAGCCAGCATCCGACAGTGGGATCACCAACCATCAGCTGTCTCTTTCCAAGTCTGTTTTCTCTTTACTCTGCATGCACCATGACCTCAAGTTTCTGAACTTTCCGAGTCCAGTCTCATTCACTCAGACTCTGAATTCTAGAGGCCATCCATAGTCTGCCACGACTGTTTCAAAACTCCTAACTGAAGCTATAATTTTACCCGCACTTAGTTAATATTTAATTGCTAAGGGTTTCTGTTTCATTAAAGGTTGTAGTTTTAGCTAGGTGAACCATAAGCATTTACCAAACTCCCATTAAGCCATTAAGCTGTCATGTGAGCAGGACTCAGATAAATCAACACACACCCCTAACTCATTCTTGCCCTTTTATCTGACCTCCATGGTATTAGAATAAGGAACATTTATCCTGCTTGCTAAATATTTAGTAACCTATTATGGTAGTGTATAAAGAGTTGAAAACAGCAATCTTTTTAATGGCTTTGCCTTTTGAAAGGCTTTAATTACTCAAAAATGCCTTAAGTTCTGGAGATCTGCTTGAGGGCATGTCAAAGCAAAAGGACTGCAAAGCAAAACACGGATATTTATTATGGCTAGCTGGATAAAATGCAGACATAATTTCCCCATCACATTACTGTCCAGTAAACTATCACAAATTCTACCTATTTCAGCCATTGTAAGTCACTGCTGAAACAAAATAGGCTTTTTTTTTTTAGCTTTTTCAATTTTTTATTTTTTTTTCCCTACCTGTCTCTGTCTCTTAACTCTGGTTGTATCAGTGACTAAAGAACGCCTGTTTGCTTACTCAGACTTTCCCCCCCCTGCCTCCATGCTCCCAGTTTTCCAGCAGCCCACTGGTGTTTTTAATCAATAGAGTTCAGTGGAGGCCCCAGGGGAGCAAGGCACAGTAGGTGAGGAGGTTAATGTGCTGGCAGTTTGAGATATGCCCGTGACATTTCAATCCAGCATCTGTTTTTATCGGGCCTGATTTAAAAGGTGGCTGTCGACGCCGCGTGGCCTCTGAAAACTGGAGCTCCCAATATGTGTGGTCCCGAACACCAAAGGCGTATTTCACTATGGAAATGTCACCTCCGAGTGGAGCATGTGAGAACTGCAGAGCAACAGCCTTGCAACAGCAGTGCCGTCTAATCAGCCTGCTTGGTTGATTCACTCTGACATGTACTTTGTAGGAGCAAACACCTACACATGCAATGGTCTCCATTTGATTTTTGAAATAACTGTAAAGGTTTAAGTTTTAAATGATTGAAGCACAGTGTTATAGTGCAGAGATTTCATTAGACCAGATGCAGAGCCCCTTTGAACAAACCAAAGAATTGTTGTTTTTTCCCCACATACCTAGCAGAGAGTTCACATTATGCACAGTATGATACACCTTGCACACAACAGCATTCCTACAATAAAAAAATGAAGCAAATGCTAGTAAATTAATATTTTTAGAATGTTGCATATTTTCCTGAAAGGTAAAAAAAGAAGACATCTGTACTTGCTAGTTTAAATATAAATACTAATATATATTTATTTAGGGTACTGTTTATGTTTCTATACATTGAAAATTTGGAATTTATTCATTCATTAAATCATTTTCTAAACCACTAAATCCTAACCAAGGTCATGGGGAGGCTGGTGCCCATCTCAGCCGACTCTGGGCGAGGGCAGGTACACCCTGAAAAGCTCGACAGGCCATCGCAGGGCCACCACACATACCACCATTCACACATGGGTGATTTGGAACAGCCAATTAGCATACTGTACATGTTTTTGGACTGTGGGAGAAAACTGGAGTACCTGGAAGAAACAATTCGATTCCCGGGCTCGAGCGTTTTTGTGTGGAGTTCTCAACGTGCTTGCGTGGGTTTCCTCCAGGTACTTCTTGCTGTGAGGCGGGTGTGCCAACCACTGTGCCACTGTGCCGGAAATTTGGAATATATTTATTTGTTTCGTTATTTATCATTCATTCATTCATCTTCTGAACCGCTTATTCCTAATTAGGGTTGCGGGAAGGCTGGCGCCCATCTCAGCCGACTCTGGACGAGGGCAGGTACACCCTGAAAAGCTCGCCAGGCCATCGCAGGGCCACCACACATACCACCATTCACACATGGGTGATTTGGAACAGCCAATTAGCATACTGTACA
>JAOUQZ010000012.1:13566942-13591272 GCA_028564935.1 Neosilurus hyrtlii
CTGAGATGGGCGCCAGCCTCCCCGCGACCCTAAGTAGGAATAAGCGGTTCAGAAGATGAATGAATGAATGAATGAATTGATATAATTACATTTATATCTTTGAGATTTTATTTTAATCAACATCCCTAACCTCTGTAAATAATATTTAACTCTGTGTGTAGGCATCTGAATACATTGTGCTGAGGATATAACCTCAGGTAATGTACTGTATATGTTGTCTGAATTGTCATGATGGTCATAATTTCCTTATGTGCCGCAGGAAAAGAGGCTTCTGTTTTTTTTTTTTTTTGGTATAAAGAAATGTTCATTTTTTTCTGACATCTTTTACTAAAACCAGGTAAATTGATCAGATTAGCAAAAGGGTTAGAAATAATTTAACATATGCACACACATAACAGTGGCCACATTAAGTATAATAGCATATGTGCATCTCTAGTTCCCTTTAATTTGCCTAAGCCAAACCAGGGACAGCGGCTTAACCATCCACTCAATGCGATCAACAGCTAGGAGAAAATCAATGATGCCTTGATCCTGTGCTCAGTGGAACTCTCCGGGAAATAAAGCAAGTAAATCTGTTCCCTCTGGAACTTGCAGTATGCAGTAAAATCAGCGAGAATAACAGCATCATAAATCAGATGTTCTTACAGCACTGAACAGGACAGCAATGTGTTTTTAGCACTGTGCAATCAGGTGTGTATGTTCATAAGCCTGGCTTTTTAGTAAATGAACAGTTCTGCTTCTACATTATTAACAGTGTCTTGTACCATTTCGTTTCAGGCATCACTTGACAAAATGCACGTTTAAATTGTCCACTGACCACCTTAATGTACACTACTTCACTGAAACTACTGAAACAATGAACAGCACAGGAAACAGAAACATTACAGGTATTTGTCTTTGGCTTCATGCAGCATGATGGGTTGGCCTGTTCTCCTTCAGCGGAGCAATAGCTTCTGGTTTTGTCACCTTCATTTCATAGGGCTTTTGATCAGCACTTGACAGGTGCAGCACTTGTTTCTGGTGTGTGTGTGTGTGCTTGTGTGTGTTCGCACTTGCCTGTGTGTCAGAACTAGGCCGCTGGTGCATCTTGATACAATGGAGCGTCCCAGATCCATCCCAAGCTCATGAAGGAATGTCACACTCATTTAAGAAGCACTCTTGTTTGTAGAGTTGCACAACCTATTGATATTGTCTAGTATGAGCAAGTTTGTGCATTCAGGCCAGATTTAATAGAAGGAATCTAGTCTAAATTTATTTTATCCTTCATTACGTTTGGCCTCATTCTACTTAAATCAAGACAACACAATAAAAACATGTTCATGTGAGTCTTTTTTCTTTTTCAGATTATAACAAGTAATTTCCTTACCTAAGAAAAAAGAAAAAAAAAAATATCTCTCACCCATTCATTCGCCAAAAATCTTAATCGTCACTATTAATGTTGTTGGGAGACGATCCTATCTCAGTCGACACTGGGCTAAGGCAGAGTACATCCTGAACAGCTCACCAGACCATTGCACACACACGACCATTCAAATCCATGTGCATGTCTTTGAACTGTGGGAGGAAACCGGAATGCCCGGAGGAAACCTGCACAAGCATGGAGAGAATATGACCTCCATACAGAAATGCCTGAGCTTGGAAGTCTAACCAATGACCTTCTTGCTGTGAGGTGGACATGCTAACCACTACGCCACTGTGCCACCCTCCATTTTTCCTCCTTTTTTCTTACAAGTAAAAATGTTTTTCATTATTTTTGTCTAGTTAGCTGAATCATAGTAGCATTGAAGAAGGTTAAGCTCCACCCATTTGCCACAATCACAACATGTTCTATATGCATGAAAAGCTTGTCTGCTGATATTTATGGAAATGTATAACACGTTGACACAGACATGTTGGTTTCCTTTATGAAACTAAAAGAGCAAACCATATTCTAATCTTATAACAATTTTCTTAATATTCAGTATAAAAAAATCTCTGTTTTCAGACCACTGTGTTCATGAAATTTTACATATTTACAGGTCATTCTCTGAAATTAGTACCATAAAGTGTGATATTCAGAATCCCCAAAATTCTGTGTAGTCCAGCTTATTTTTTTCTGTACAAACCATAAATTCATGAACCATCATAACAAAGGCGGTGAAAGAACTGCTTCGTGCACATAACGGCAATTATTTTAGTAACAAACAGAAATAAATCCATATGTAACTGGCGTGGACACCAATGTAAACACACAGAACCATAAACTTATGTGCCATCCTCAGTCCACTAAGTAAGAAAAACAAGAATTTCTACCTTGGATATAAATTTTAACACAAGATCTTTATTGAAAGCTGTACTATTTAGACATTGAATTGATACTTTGGTGATAGCATGGCATGAAACATAGGGAACTAAAAAGGGTCACAATTTTCGTCCACACATTACAACAAATATTGCAGAAAAATTTCAATATTTTCTTTTTACTGGAAGTATCCCAGTTTTGTCTGACCTATTTTGTTGTATGTTTCCATGTGGCAGTTTTGGGCAGGGATTGCTCTTTTAATTCTTCATAGTTTTTGGGAAATATTAGGTCCAAAATGTTAATCATTAAATTTGACCCAGTTTCAGAGAATGACCCAATTACTTTCCTATCCTTATTCATAAGTATTTTACAAACACATTTCCTCTAAATATTGATTATTGATGAAGTTTAACCAGTGGAGTTTTAGTATTTTTTTTACTCACGGTGGAATAAACATTTTAATTCTAACATCAGAAAACTTTTTTTTGTTTGTTTTTGTTGTTTTTTTTGTTTAATATGGAAATCTATGCATATTTAATCGTGCAAAGCTTTTGCATAAATAAATGTTTTTTTTTTGGAAAAGTTCCAAGACAAAAATTATATCTGGAGTTTACAGATTAACTGGCAAAAATAACTGTATTATTTATTTTTTTGAAAAAGCCTTGTTCATGTGTCACTGCTTTATGCATAGACTTAGGGATCCAGGCAAGCTCTTGATGGTAAATCCTCTTTTTGGGAGACCTACCTTCAGTATACAAAAAAGGTTCGAATGATATCTCAAGCCACTCGAGATAACATCGTTTTCAATATGCCTTTAATCATGCACCGCAATCAAAAGCCCACCAGTACTTGTAACCTTGTCATAAAAGATACTTAATATTCAAGGCAATCGGTTTGTCCATCTTTGAGGAGACCTGGATTTCTTTCATTTTTTTCAGCTTTATATATTTTTTTTTATCTTTTTAGCCAGTTCGACCTTCGATTTATCTGTACAGTACTTTCCTGCCTGGATAACATCTTCTCTTGATCTCTGAACTTCAGCTTTTTTCTGCCACACACACACACACACACATACACACACACACACACACATATACACACACACAACAGGACCTAATGCACCTTCATAAGATCATGGAGGCATGCAGAGGAGAATGACAATGAGCTTATATTTAATGGCAGTGGAACAGATCAAGCAGACATACAATCAATTCTTCTGTCAGATTCAAGGAAGAACTATTTCGCAAACCATGGGATGTATCATATATATCCAAGAAAGCAGTACATTTAAATTACCTGGATTAATTCATTTGAAAGGAAGCCAAGGATGATCTCCTTCACATCTTCATTTCTATTATTTCTCAGCATGATGATTTTTGTACACCTTTTTTATTTGGCTGCAGTTCCATTGTTGAAACCAGAATGGATATGAACAGTCATCTTCTCACCTACTCTGCGTACAGCAAGGCTGAGAGTGTGGTTTTCATTTGAATGAGTTATTGATCATTTACTTGCTTGAAGAAATGTATAAAATTTGAAGTTCTGTTTTTTTTCCCTCAGTGTAACCCTGCAAGATGTATGTTGTTGGGTTTTTTTTTCTCTTCTTCTTTCTCTGAGAAGTTACAGAATACTTTACAAATAAGAAACTTCACATGAAGACTGTGTTAAAAGTAGACAAGGGACATTAACTGGCATACCACACTGGCGTCAAGATATCGAGTGTTTTAAAGGTATGGATGAAGTACGCACACAAAAAAAAAATTAAAAAACCCCAAAAACGAGCAAGTAAATAAATAAATGTTATTCTATGCCAACGACAATACTCTCAATCTGATTGGTTGATGCAGAGGCAAGTGACCGGGTAGTATCCAGCTAGCAAATCATCCATTAGGTAGTTGCATTCTGTGCTTTGGGACACGATATGTACGATTTCCACGATTTGAGAGAATCCTGATGAGTGTGGAGGGTCATGGGTCTAATCCTCATGATTTTGAGGGAACTTGGAATCGTGATGATCTTGAGGGGACTTGGTGGATTTATGATGATTGTACTGATTGTGACAAACTTTTTGACTGTCAAAGGTTTTGCCACGATTATTACGATTTGACGCCAATTGTGATAGAATGTGGGAAGTTCAGTAGAGCACAGACGAGCATAACAGACTTTAACAGAGTGTAACACACCTTGGTGCACCATTGTAGTGTAATCTTGATGAGCTTGGCGATTTATACCCTACTCATACTCCAAGCGCACTCATAATATGTGGAGATTGTAGACATCATGCCCCAGTGTAAACCCAGGGTTACCAGCTTCCAGAGAAGCATTGAGAATTTCTTAAAGAGAAAATGTACACAGGATATATCCTAAGAGATAAAGAGTTCATGAAGTCCACTAAAGTACTTGCTGCTCATCGGAAAGTTTTGGAAAGTTCCATCACAGAGGGAAAATGAGCCGAAAGCTAACAAACCCCTCACAGACATGGATGAGAACATCTTGTTCAGAAGCAGGCAGTTTGGAGCTAGCACCCCAGCCAGAATGGAAAAAGTAGTAGTGCCCGAAGAGAATAAAAAAGGAGACTTTCAAAATGCCATACAATAAATTATCTATTAACCTCGTTTGCTCGGTCTGTACAGAGAAATCTCAGCCCTTGGTCTTTTGTACTGAAGATTTGTTTATTTTATAGAATACAATTTCACATACATGCATAAAATTTGGTAAGCATTTAGGCATGCCCAAGGTGAACAAATAAGTCTCTTGGGGACCTTTCGGCAAACCCAATAGAAAGTGAGAGGTATTTTTGATGTTGTGCATTTTGACTCGAGGACATTTTAACATATATGTCCTGGACAGATTATTAATTTCATATTTGGTATACATCATATCAAGATGCTGCTGATGTTAAATCCCAAAGGGATTTGTGATATCTTGTATGATGGTGGTACAAATGTATGTCTTTGCACACACACACACACACACACACACACACACACACACACACACACAGGATCTACATTATAATATACTTGATTATAACCTCTTGAAACAATGCTTGATACAGTTCATCCTTTAGAGGTTATTAAGTATAATGGCGGTGATAAGATCTACATGCCCAGGGTGATAATCTGGTATAGCACCACTATCTGGCATGATTAAAGGCATATTAAGGGTTAAGTTTAATAATTCAACCATAATGCATTCTATAATGTATTCCGCCTTTTTTTTTACAAGAGGTTTAACTGTTTTACATACAAAGTGGCTGATCTAAAGAGACTCTTTTTTTCTGAAATCTTATTTCAGTTGCACTGTAATTAAAACACTCACCATAACTTGTAGCCTTGTCGGAGTGGATAATTGTTTTTCAGACAAACAATTTAGGTATTTAAGAACGTGCCTTTTTTTCTTTTTTGAAAATTTGCCTGTTTTTTTTTCTTGTTTATTTTTTCTTGACCCTCACTAGTCTGCACAGCCAGCTCTCCTGCATGAATGACCTCTTGATTTGAGTTTGAGCCCTTATCTACTGACCTCAGCAAAATTAAAAGAAAAATCATTAGAACATGCAGGAAATCATATAAAAGCTGGCATTTAATGGCAGCAGGATTTCATAAGGGAAGATCATGAATACTCACTCACTCATTTGCCGAGCCGCTTAATCCTATTAAGGTCACGGGGAGGCTGGAGCCTATCTCAGCCAACACTGGGTGATGGTGGGTACACCCTGAACAGCTCACCAGACCATCACAGGTCCAACACACACACATACACACAAACACCACCAATTACACCTACATTCACACCTAGGGGCAATTTGGAACAACCAGTTGCATGTCTTTGAACTGTAGGAGGAAATCGGAGCACCCAGAAGAAACCCACGTAAGCACTAAGAGAACATGCAGACTACACACAGAAACACCCAAGCCAAGGACTCGAACCCTCGACCTTCTTGCTGTGAGGTGGACGTGCTAACAACTAAGCCATTGTGCCACCCAGGTCATGAATTAGTTAAAGTCTGCTGGGCTTTTTACACCGGAGCCTAGTGGCTCATCAGGCTGGTGCTTATCCCCGGTTTCTGTAGCGTGGAGCGACTAGGAGTTCAATTCCTCATGGATGGGACACTAGTTCATCACAAGTTACATTGGCAGTATTTTTACTGGTACCCATTTAGACTGCTGGGTTTGCAGAGGCACACTTGTGATTAATATCTTGCCCAGGGGTTTTAGCACGGTGGGGATTTTATGGGGATTCAAACCTATAACTCATGAATACTTACATCTATTCAAAATTAGATATATCCACATACTTACATCTATTCAATATTTTAGGCTATTTAAACAGCAATAGTGTTTGTTGAACTTGTGCATCCAAGAAGAATATACAATAAGCAATGCATTTAATTTAGTAACAACTCTGAGGCTTTCCTATAGTTTCTTATTTGTATGATTTCTCAGCACTTACTTGGCTGCAATTCTCATGTTGAGAGTTACTC
This sequence comes from Neosilurus hyrtlii, assembly GCA_028564935.1. Taxonomy (NCBI): domain Eukaryota; kingdom Metazoa; phylum Chordata; class Actinopteri; order Siluriformes; family Plotosidae; genus Neosilurus; species Neosilurus hyrtlii. The sequence continues at coordinate 13,573,707 of JAOUQZ010000012.1, forward strand.
AAACACAAGTATCGATATTGTCTCACCTGCTCTGAATGCACCAAAGCTCAGAGTCGTACTCTTCCTTCTCCCTCATTAATTTAATGAAGTTCTTTTGGAAGGCTCTGCATAAGACTGAGCTGCCAAGTGCTGTCTCCTGGTACATAGATACACCATGCACCAAAACCTCCTCCATGCCAGCAGCTGCTCACAATCAAAATCGTGTCAAATCCACGCTCTCAGTTTATTTACACTTGAGATGCTTCAATTAAACTAAAAGCATCCAATCATTTTCTCTCACTCTTGACATGCTATGATGTCTTATGAAAACTATGGCATGTTGCACAAAGTACTAACAAAAGTGTCACAACAAAGTGAGTTTTTTTTTTTTTTTTTTTACGATGGTGCCAAGATTTTTTTGGATTTAAGCAAGTCAATATGCTTAGTGTCTTTCAAATAGTCTTCTTGTGTGTGTGTGTGTGTGTGTGTGTGTGTGTGTGTGTGTGTGTGTGTGTGTTTCCATAGTCTTAACACCCCAAAACTTTTAATATGCCTCATTAAAGGGTTACAATGACATCATGCTAAATGGCCTGATCTTTCACATAGGTTCAACTTAATCAAAGCTGTGCGCTGGAGAACCCTGGATTTAATTCTTAATATATTTCTGCCAAAATCCTTTAAAGCTTGCTCCAGATTCATGAGGTTTGTTCAGCCAAAAATGCTTCGCTTTCCAGGAAATAAAACGGCACACACGAGTATGACGTTTTACTTGTTTGACTTGCAGTAAATTAGAAACAATAGTTTATGGTATCTCACTAAGCACCTGGCTGCACTAGCTGCTTAATTAAAAACAGAAATCCACATAGGGATCAACAAGTAATTCGCAATCCTTTTTTCCTAACTTCAACTGTCCAGTATTGATGAGTTGATGCCAAAATAAATCTATAGCCTCAGATTAACTACAATAGTGCACAGGTTTAGCTGTTCACTGATCACATAATAGCATGAATGAGAATTATATATTATCAGATATAATTCCTTGAGTTGTGGTCTCTCTCGGTGTAGCATTTCTTAATTCGTGTTTGTGGATTAGCCTCAGTAGATCAGTGCTTCAGTGATTGTTCCTAGTTTGTTGCATGGCTGGCTATTTAATTTCAACCTGTAACATTTAATATGTTACATGTAAGATGTGGTGCACATCATAGAATTAGCTTCTGATTCATGTTTAGCAGGTGGTAGATTCTCCACAAGGGGGAACTATTATATAACAGCTTTGACATGGACATTGCTAAAAGGTATGTAATTGAGACGAAGCTGGATCAGAATCATCTGCCAAGAGTAAATTTTTTGCAAGCAATGTGTGTATGAAGTAAAAGATTTTCCATTACACTACAAATTCAGATGCTGTCATATTTATGCAGTGGGTATAAAAATAATCTCAGAACCCCAACCGCCATCAAACCTCCAAAAAAAAAAGGCCAAAAATGTTTTATTGCTTTGCAACCTACAAAAACTGCATATACTGTGTATTACGCTGATCTTTCAATGCAGCCGAACCAAAAAAAAAAAAGCGATGTTATAGTAAAGATAAATCCAACGTGCAGAAACTGCTGGACTCAAAGTTCGGACAGAGACTTGTCTCAGCTGGTTACTGTGATCTTGATCTTTCTCTTTCTCACTTGATATCTTATCTTGTTAAGATAACTTGATCTCTCCAAGTTGAGTGTACAGGGTGAGAACACTGGACACACAAACACACACACACACACACACACACACACACACACACACACACACACACACACAAATATTCAGGCTCACATCTAGGAGCAATCTGGAACAGCCAGTTAGCCCAATGTCTTAAGGAAACCCACACAAGCACACAGAGAACATGCACACCCCACACAGAAATGGCCTTGCCAAACCCGGGACACCACCCCAAGACCTTTTGGCTGTGAAGTGAACATGCTAACCTCCACCGCACCTTGCCACCCAATTGCTGCTCATATTCCACATATACTTGTGATTTTTATAATACATAAGCTTCTGTGTGCCTCAGTCCTGTCCTTGAAACCAGCAACAAACCAAAAATACAAGAGTCCTCTATATGAGTGGTCCTTTGCATTGTTGATAGTTTGTCCTTGTTTGCTGTGTACCAAACATTTTCCATTATTTATTTGCTGGCATTTTGAGTTCCTCTACATCCACCACCCCACACACAAATGTACTATACCCCTCACTCATACCCTCAGTTTTAGAGACACGTATTTTACATTTTATTAAATACAATAATGCTTTGTTATTTTAATATTTGCTTTGCATTTCCTAATGCTCAAAATAATACTTCATTTCAGGTGTTGTAAACATTCCATGTTTAGATCGCAGATGTAGATCAAATCCATCTCTCCTTTATTCATTATCTATACCGCTTATCTGTCTGGGATGCAGGGCAAACCAATTTCAGCTGACTTCATGCTAGAGGCTGGGTACACCATGGACAGGTGACATGCAGGTCCCTATTGCCAGGCTAACACCGAGATAAACAATTATTCACTCTGACATCTTAACAATGGCCAATTTAGAGTTGCTACTTGACCTAAACTGCATGTCTTTAGGCTGTGTGAGGAACCGAGGAACCCAGAGCACCCAGAGGAAACTCATACAGCCAGACACAAGATTTAAATCCAGAATATTCTTGCTGTGACAGTTTTAACGACTGCACCGGTGTGCCACTCTGGAGATTTTATCGATTATATAGATTTATGATTTTCTCAAAATATGATATTCAAATGTTTTATACCATTACTAGAGGGTCCATACACAAACACAACTTTACATGCATACATGTAATAAAAGCCCAAATTTTAAGCTGATAGTGTGTGACTTCTAATCAGCCATATATTTACACATTCCCAAAAATTGTTGAATGGCAACAAAAGGTAATACTAGCAAGCATGAGATTCTCATTTATATCTTATGAATAATATGATCTGTTTTAGTCTGAAGTTGCTGAAGTCAATGTAAAATAGTACTGCATCACAGGGGGGGTGCTGAGGCCGTGCTTTCAGGGTCGTTTTCTTAGACTAGTTGACCCCAGGCTACATTTCCCTCTCAACGCCAAATAAATTATATCCATCAGCTAAAAGAACATGTATAGTCTGAGAGGAAAAAGGCAAGGGATTAAGCAGCTCTAGGGTCTATCTGTGCATGTACCATGCAATACATATAAAGCAACATTTCAGTAGTAAAAAGTTGTAATTTTTATTTCTTTCAAACTTGTTGGATCTATAAACCCATGAGCCACCATTACCCATTCTCAGTTCAGACTATATGGGCAGAGTTATTTCCTCTCATGGCATGTTTTATTGCCACAGCAAGTCCAATGTGATTTCTGGTGATTTATCCATATGATGCATTGTCTCTGCAAGAGTTTCAGTAAAATCACTTCATGACTTGTGAAAATACAGCAGAGATTGATCTCCCTTTAATATTTCAGGCATGTTTGAAATTCATACAATGCCTGAGAGATCAGTCAGAGACTGTTTGGGCAGTTACTCAAACTGAGCAATGCAGCCAGAGTCACTTGCTGCTCCTGAAAATCATGGACAGTCAAGATTCATTTGAAAAAATGCTAAATTGTACAGTGTGGGCAGTTCTTCAAAAATTTTATAAAATCCAAGACAGCTCAAACTGCCATTAAGCTAACAAATAAATAAATAAAAAAATAATAAAGATACCCTGCCAAATATTATTAGTTCTGTTCCTTCGAGCCCAGTGAATATGATTACTCGGTAGGGGTTCCTTTTTCAACAGTAGCTCTATGTTATAGATTATGTGGGTAGACTTAATCCAAAACATGGGGAGGCAGTATGTTTTGGTCTTTTATTCTAAAGGTCAAAAGTGAGCACCTGCCCTACATAAGGAGTGACCTAACTATGTTATGATGGAGTGTAACGTATTCTCCATAATGAATTTGGCATTTCTTTAAAGAATTCTTCCAAAAAATGTTTTGGACAGAGGGCTAATATAGTCTGGCTTTGTTTCTCAAACCATGTGCCAGGACAACGTAGATCTTTCTGATGCAGAGTGATGCAAGGGCCCTTGCGTTATGGGTTACTTCAGTGATGGTGATGTATAAAAGATCCTGACCAAACTTTTTTCAGTGTCCATGCAAATTTTGTAAATTATTATTATTATTACTATTATTATTATTATTATTAGTAGTAAGTAAAGCGAGGGCCTAAGCTGTCAGCTGATCACCACCTGGTGATGAGTTGGATCCAATGACAGGCAAGGATGCTGGCTTCGCCTGGTACACCCAAACAAATCATGAGGGTGGACTGGAAGCATCTGGTAAAGGAGTAGCTCGCACCTCTAGCAGAACTTCTACCACACCCAAAGGGAGTCTGGAGACATCTGAATTGGCAAGGCAGCTGTATGGAGCTGCAGCCTTAAGGGTGCATGTCAGGACAACAACAATTGAATCCAGTGGTGGACAACAGTAGTAAAAGAAGTAGTCAAGCAAACTGCTGCATTAGGGAAAGGAAGAAAACAAATTTATTTTGGACTGTCTACAATAAATATTTTATTATGTTTGATACATAATACACAATGTCTCAGGATAAGCAAGAATTTCTGTAAGAGGACACCAGGGCACTAGAATGTCAGGGTTCAAGAAGGTAGTCGTGATATTGGAAGTTAAGCTAAGCCTGCTAAGCCTCCCCAAAGCTTTCCTCCCGATTCAGAATTGATATTTTAAGTCTTTCTGGCCCTCTCAAATATAGATGTTAGACCATGAGTATTATTTGTAGTAGCCCTTAGGCGGAGAAAAGGGACGCATAAAAGAGTATAACAAATTTATATCTGAAAGGATATTAATTTTATAACAGAAATAGATGAATGAAATGAGAAAGTAATTTCATAAAGTTAACAATGACAGTTCTCATTATCCTAAATATTTAAAGTTTTGGAGAAGAGGGGTATTAGGCAAGCTATGTACCTGGTTTTATTTACTGAAAGTAATGCTAATTTCTACTCAATTTATATGCATTTAGTAGCACAAGACTTGACTATAAAAGGTTTGAAAGAGATTGGGGCATAAGAATGAATAAGGTGTTATAGGTAATAAGCACATAATAGGATCAGACTGATTGGATGTCAAAATAAAGTATATACTACACTGGGATGGGGTAATCTGTTTGGTCCTCTATCTAGAGTTTAAAAACATGGTCCTGAGATGATAACACCTAAATCATAATGATGGACGTTCACGGTTTTTCACGGTGACTTGTACCAGGCAGGGTCATGACTGTCATGCTTTACAAATGAAAAAGTAAACCGCAAAAAGCTCATATTAGTTTGTTTTTATGTTCCGTGTGTTATGTACTAAAACAATTATTCACCTCAGGCTTGGTGGATATCACTGAAGTGATCATCAGTCAGTGACATCCAACATTACTTTGGGTAATAATTGTTAATTATTGTCTTGTTATGGAATTAATAAAATCTATATTTATAGGGTGCATAGCGTTTTATTACACCTAGTGGATGTGCTATTCAGAGTAATTGAAAACCTTTTTAGCATCAAGGGCCACAGTGGTCATTGGAATCTTCAGTAACATTCATTCATTAATTAATTTTCTAAACATCTTAATCCTAATTAGGGTCATGGGGAAGTTGGCGCCCATCTCAGACTCTGGGCGAGGGCAGAGTACACCCTGGACTGCTCGCCAGGCCATCACAGGCCAGAAATATGCTGATGGCATCTCAATGGCCTACTCTTTACGAATGACTGCAATGGTTCTTTTACATGCCTCTCTACACAGAGAGACTTAGCTGGCCTTTGACAACCCCCTGATAGTTGGGCTTGAACCCCCGACCTTTGGATCAGTAAGCCAGCATCCTACCACAGGGCCACCACTGCCCACATTCACAACATAGTAAAGATTATCTGTAGATTGTTCTGCTCCATGATAATAATGAATAGAACACAAGAGATAATTTGAACCATCGACAGAAACTGGACATGCTACCACTGGGTCTCATTCTACAAAAAGGAAGTTTCAACCTCTGCTAGACTCTTTTGTGTATCAAGTGATTTCTTACTTTGGAGTAGAATAACATTATAAAAATGTTTTTAGAGAAATAAAAAAAATGTAGTGATATTTATGAGATATTTTTATTATAAAGCTATAATAAATTTAGGACCAAGTTCAGGTGCAACAGCAAAATAAAATTCCAGTGGGATGCCATAAAACCATGGAGACTTACATTTATTCATTCAGACAGTGTTGATGCAGCACAGCCAAGGTTAGAAATACATCTAATGCAAGAAATCATCTTCATAAAAATGAGAGTTTCAGAGGATTCAGAGATGCTTCTGAGTAGAATTAGAAGTTAAACGTACTGTCCGTTCCCCAGGGACTTTCTTAGGAATACCTACATGCCTGATTTTCATGAAATGAACCAATCATCCAGCCATTACAGAAGCAGCAAAATGCTTAAAATTATACATATCCTGGTGATTTTTACATCAGATTCAGGAAATATGTTATTTACAGACTTTTTCTTATGCCACTTTGATCATGATATGGATTGTTGGGTCAGATGGTTATGGTATGGACTATACTGCTGATCTACTGGAATTTTTGTACACAGCAGTTCCCACAGATTACAAGGCATAAATTCAATACGAAAACAAGCTGTAACTAGCAGTTCTTTTGGTGAAATACTCCTTGTTGATAACAGTGTTCAGATGAGATTGACCAGACTGGTTTAAGCTGACAGGTAGGCTATGGTAAGTCAAATAAACACTTTTTTTCAACTATAGTGACTACAAAAGCATCTTGAGGTGCATAAAATGTCAAACCTTGAGGCTGATGTCATTCAACAGCAGAGGACCAAACTGGGTTAAAAGTTTTGTCTTTTTTCCCCAATTTGACTGTCCAGTTCTGATGTTGCAATTAATTGCAATAAATTACCGGGAAGAAGATTTAATTGAAGTAATGTTAGTAAATTGCTCCTGGGATTTTAGTTTTACAGCAAGTAAATGACTTAAGAGTGCACTGTGTAAATAAAACTTGAAAACAGCACTGCAAGCTCTGTTCATTATAATATAGCAGGGATTTTAGGGGGTAAACTCACTAATATGTAGCAAAATTTAGAACCATATAATTTTTTACCCTTCCCCTCCTCCTGGTGGATCCCTAGCAGTTCCCAGACCAGACAGGAAATATAATCCCTGCAGTGAGTTCTGGGTCTACCCCGGGGCTTCCTTCCAGCTGGATGTGCCAAGAACACTTCCAAAGGGAGGCGGCCAGGCAGCATTCTAATCAGATGCCTGAATCACCTCAACTGACTCCTTCCGATGCGAAGGACCAGTGGCTCTACACTGAGTTCCCCCTGGATGCTTGAGTTCCACATCCTATTTCTAAGGCTGAGCCCTGACACCCCCAAAGGAAAGTCATTTCAGCTGCTTATGTCTGTGAACTCATTTTTATTTATTTATTTATTTGTGTATGTATGGATTTATTTGTTTGTTTATTTATTTATTTGCTACCACCAAAGTGTCATGACTATAAGTGATTAAATAAAAAAAAGAAAAAGTAGTCAAAAAAGATATATGTATATCTATCTCTTTTTTACCTAAGCTAAACTTAAGTTTGACCTATACACCAATATCAATTATTAATCTATTTCAGATTTTCAATGTTTTATGTTCTAAAATCTCACTGATGTTAATAGGTAGTGAAACAACATGATCGCCAATTAATTAACCCTGTCAGTTTAAATCTGTGCTTGTTTAGGAACACCTTGTGGTCAGGACCCCTGAACACATCCACAATATTTCCAATCTGTTCCTGTGCTCAGAGGATTTGAACTTCATCAATGAGGTCTTGAGTAAGGTGACTTCTTCTCGCCAATACAGTGTCTGCACATTATCTCCACAGGGGCCTGGTGTGGGACCACGAAGGGAAGCTTATACTGCACACATGAAATAAATAAGATGATTTCCTTCAGAGCTTTTTTAAGACCCAGGATTAAGTCATCTTGGCACATTCTGTCCTCCATTACAACCATTTTCACCTCCGTTTAACTGAAATTCAAGTCACCCAAAAATACAAGTTTGTTTATAAAATCATCGATTAAAAGAGCAATCATTGGATAATTTTTGATGAATTGCAGACCGCAGATTTCTTTCACGTTTGCGGAAGAACTGATTGAATTTCAACTGAAAATGTCTACTGCTGACAACACTGTATCCATAAATGTAAAAGATCAGATTTCTCACTGCAATATACAATTAATCATTTATTACAATATGTGTATGCATACTATATCCTTATGGTTGCTGTTATTTTACATGTCAATCTCAAATTATTACATTATTACTTTGCATGTTGTAGTGGAGGTCAGGAGCTCCATACCTGTGCAAATGTTGTAAAGCTATGAGCTCGATTTTGCGTCTGTGGTCATGTGCCAACACAGGCAACCCAAAAAATGAAGAAAATGGCACACGTGGTCCACCACCATCGGTGCTTGCACTCCGCAGCTTATTCTCTTATTATGCATGCATGTTTCTGTAAACTTACATATGGAAATATTTTCAGAGCTCCACTTTTCGGCAATACCTAAATATTTATATTTTTGTGCGGTCAAAAATCAAAAAAAGGCATAACAATTTTAACAGGAATAAATGCTTATAGGAATTCAAACCTGGACTCCGTATACAGCCATCTTATTACATCATTCATTCATTTTCTAAACCGATTAATCGTAATTATGGTTGCGGGGGGCTGTTTCTCTGCCAACTCTGGGGGGAAGGCGGAATACACCCTGAACAGCTCGCCAGACTGCTGCATGGCCAATATTCATTCAATCATTCACACTCACACCTAGGGGCAATTTGGAACCACCAATTAGCCTACTGTGCGTGTTTTTGGACTGTGGTAGGAAACCGAAGTATAGGGAGGAAACTCATGCAAGCACAGAGAGAACATGTTACCTCCACACAGAAACACCCCAAGCCCGGGAATCAAACCAAGGACCTTCTTGCTGCGAGGCGGACGTGCTAACCACTGCGCCACCGTACCGTCCCTTATTACACCATGTCCCAATAAATATATATATTTTTAAATGTAATCATGAAAATAATTATTTGCTGAGACCCCAAAATGAAAGAATGTTAATGCTACTATAAACATAACATCCCTGTGCTATCTCAAAATGTACTGCCCTTAGGTGAAGAAAGGAACACCTATTAAACTTTAACTGCAAGTTTTTGTGGGTTTTTTTGTTGTTGTTTTTTTCCCAGAGGAAAAGGAAATAACAATAGGTTTTGCTCATGGATTAGACTGCAGATTACATTCTGCAGTGTCTCCATAAGGTCACCTTTTATCAAGCTCTGCATTTTGACTGCTTATCAGAAAACTTTCTTCTACAGAGAGCGGTGCTGCCAGGGCCTATAGTAGCTACTGAAAACAGAACAAAAGGAAGAGGACAGAAGGGACAGACCCTTCATGCTAGGCTTACTGCTGTGTACAATATTGATTTGATTAGACTGCAACTGTATGTTTTATTGGCCATTAGACAGGGATGGATGGCTCCGGTCAGAAGAGAAGATTGCCTTTTGTCTTTTGCTTTGGTAGCGTTTTATTACACCAGTTCATCTATTGCTTAATTTGGTTCTATGTGTCTGTTTCTGTGAGATGAAGAACCTCACTTTGTGTATCTATACGTGTGTGTGTGTGTGTGTGTGTGTGTGTGTGTGTGCACGAGAGAGTGAGAGAGGAAGTTAAGGAAAAGAGAGAATTTGTAAGAAAGTTTGATTTCTTGCACTCTTTCTGAGTCTTTCTGATTGAGAGAGAAAGTGTGAGAGTGTGAGATAGAAAGAGAGAAGAAGAGAGTGAGAAAGAGAGCATAAGAAAGAAAGAGGGAAACAGAGGGAGAGAGAGAAAGCATGATAAAGAAAGAGGGAGAGAGAGAAATTAAGGGAGAGAGGCATGGAGACGAGGGAGAAAGCATATGAGAGAGAGAGAGAGGGAGAGGGAGAGAGGAAGAGAGAAAGAAATCAAGAGAGAGAGAGGGGGACAGAGAGAGAGAAAGCATGACAATGAGGAGAGAGTGAGAGAGGATAGGAGAGAGAGAGAGAGAGAGAGAGAGAGAGAGGAGAAAGAAATCAGGAGAGAGAGAGAGGGAGACAGAGAGAGAGAGAGAGAGAAAGCGTGACAATGAGAAGGAGAGAGTGAGAGAGAATAGGAAAGAAAGAGGGAGAAAGAGAGAGAGAGAGAGAAAGAGAGAGAGAGAGAGAGATGTAAAAGCACATGTATTTAGGGCATGAGAGAACCTGTGCGCTTTCTTTTTCTCTCCTCCGAGAGAGCAAGCTTTCTTTCTCTCTTTATCCTAGCATGCATGTATATGAGAGCGAAAGAATAGAGGAAAAGAACACATTATCACTCCTTCTTTTTCCTCTTTACAAGTGATGAAATGTTTTCTCTCTCTCTCTTTTTATCTGTGTGTACGTCAGTCTTTTTTCTCTGTGTCTCTCTGTCTGTCCTTGTGCACTTTTATTCCCATGATCACTCAGTATAATTAACTTGATTGTAAAATGACCTGGACAGTCACTAGTAACCCTGAATATACCTGGAACATGACACTCAATTGCTATAAATAAAGCTTTGTATGTTAGTGATGCCTGAGTGTTCACACCACCTTGGAGCATATTAAAGGGAGCATCAGCAGCCAAATTTAAACCAATTAGAAATTTTAGTTGTTTACAGCTGCCCTAAATTGAAATGTAAGGAAAAAAAATTACCACTGCTGGAGGTGTTTTATTGTTCGAAGATTACACACAGAAAATGCTTTTGCATATTGTTAATGCAGAAAAGAAGTGCTCTGAGCTCTGAGCTGTGGTATACGATTTTTATATTATTCTGTCAAGGCAAAAATCAATAAAAAGATGAATTGCAACTTCACATAATGTTTTCATTAAAATCTGCCTCACAGAAAGAAGGCCCTGGGTTCGAGTCCCCGGCTCGACGATGGCATTACTGTGTGGAATTTGCTATGCTTGAGGTGGGTTTCCTCTGGGTACTCCTCCGGTTTACTCCCACAGTCCAAACACATGCATATTAGGCTAATTGGCTGTTCCAAATCAATCCTAGGTAGGAATGTTTATGGTTGTGTGTGTGTTTGTGTGTGTTGGTGAGCTCATCAGGGTGTACCTGGCCTTTACCCAGAAATGGCTGAGATAGGCTCCAGTCTCCCTGTGACCATATTAGGACTAACTGGTTCAGTAAACGAATAAATGAGTAATTATAACTGATTTTATTATGTGTTTCAGCAAACTGGAAAAACAAATGAAATTCTGGCTGCCCTTTAACCTAACAGAGGGCCTGAGGGACAGCCAGGATCCTGACAACAAGACCAGACGTGACTTTCTACCAGCAACTTTAAAAGATTCGCTGCAGGAATGTGAGAACATTCCAGAACTTCTCATTAGTATTGTGTGATGCTGCTGTTGTCTTGCTCTGTGTTCATTTTTTCTCCCTTCATTAATTATACATTGAAGTTTAACATCTCTCTCTCTCTCTCTCTCCCTCTCTCTCTCTCTCTCTCTCTGCCTATCGATTTACTAGAGATTACAAATAAGAGACATAAGAGACTAGAGATTCCTAAATAAGAGACAAATCATAAACTTGTAGCAAAATAAGCACAAAAGTACAGTATAAAAATAATTAACCTTTAATCTTAAGTCAAGCTGGATCTGTGAGGCCGATGGTGCAGTGGCTCCTGGTCGAAAGGTCATGGGTTCCAATCCCTGTTAGACCCCAGTGTGCCGCTGTAAACCTAGCAGTATAAATGCGTACCAGTAAAAACTACTGGTAAGGTAACCTGCAATGGAGTAGCATCCCATCCAAGAGGAGTTGAAGTCCAAGTGGCCTCACACTATGGAAACCGGGGATAAGCTCTGGCCTGACGAACCAGTAGGCTTGTTTGTACAATGCCCAACAGACTTACTTACCTATGATTACCAAACTGGATCCACCGTAGACAACATTTAAAGGGTTGAAAAAATCTTGTATGGTCATAATCTCATGCAAAAGCATCATCTTACCAAGAGTCACTATCTTGAATAAATAAATAAATAAATAGATGATTAAAAAGGGCAGCGGTGGCCTGGTGGAAAGGTGTTGGATTACTGATCCCAAGGTTGGGGGTTCAAGCCCCACTATCGACGGGTTCTCACTGCTGTCCCCCCAAGTGCAGCTAACTGGGTTATCAAATGCCGGCCATGTCTCTCACTGTCTATGGTGAGAGGGATGTAAAAGAACCATTGCTGATTTTCGCCAGCGTGTTTCTGCCCTGCGATGGCCTGGCGAGCTGTCCAGGGTGTACTCTGCCCTCGCCCAGAGTCGGCTGAAATTAAGATTAAGCGGTTCAGAAAATGACATGACCTTGGGTCCTGATGACATCATCATTCTGAGAAACTGGCCAAAGGATCTTTATAACAGAAACTATTGAAGTGCTGTCTTTTCTTTTAAATAAAGACACCACACATCCATGAGATAAATTCTAACACCGTGTGTGTGTGTGTTTGTGTGTGTGTGTGTGTGTGTGTGTGCACAGGTGTTCTCCTACGTCACCACGCTGCTTTACTTCATTCACTGCATTCTGTCTGCCATCAGATGGAAATCCTTCTGAACGACCGACGGAGTGAGACGAGAGACAACTTCACACTCCGTTGCCGTCCACTTCTGATCACACACTTTTTAGTTTAACTTCATCATGATTTTCTTTTTCATATAAATTAATTCTGTATCCTGTTGACGTAGAACATTTTTATAACGCAGGTAAGAAACTTATTGTTTATACCTGAGGGGGAAAAATCATTTTGTATATTTTTGACACATTATGGAGTAAGGAACATGTTTTAATAAAAGAATTGTAAAGGGTGTGTGATGTATTATAACTCTTTAATGTCATGCATATAGACTGAACGTCACCTCGGGTTCTGTGTATCAGTGAGGATCATGTTATAAACCAAAAACACCACTTTCACTATTTTAAAGAGTAGCGGTATTGGTCATTCTTACAGTATAATTTGTGTGTATGTAATACGTTTAAGCGATACAGACACTTATTTTAACATAAATGACCATAAAAAGCACAAAACTGGTTATTATATCCCGTGGATTACTAGCGGGGATGAACTGCAGGAGCTAGCAGTCGTTTTTCCCTGGAAGTGACGTCAACACATTGGGCGGGGTTGACGTTTCTTGTGGAGACAGTAAAAAGTTACGTTCAAGTGACGCTAAAGACAAGAACGAGCGTGCCAGAGATGAGCGTGACGGTAAATCCAAAATGGCTTATGCGGCTAACGTTTTGCCGACTCGGCTTTCTTGTCGTCAGTTGGTTTAGGAAAACAAAAGAAATATTTACCGCATTTTCTGCACTTGTTTGTGAAGCTTAGCACTGGGAGATAATGTGTTATGCTACACGGGTCCATGAGGTATCCCAGACAATCCAACGAGTTCGCGTCACTGCCAGCCAATCAGAAAAGCAACATGTCTCCGAGGATGCCTAGAGTCATAACACTCACGCGCACTTCGAAAACGGGCATGGACTGATGTTGCCGGAAGGAACTGCCAATATTACACATGATGGTTTTAAATAAGAGCTTGTTGATGCCCCACTTGGAAGCCCCACATTTCTAAACTAAAACAAACCTCAGGATTCCCAAAAGATGATCCGCTCTTTACACTCTGAAACGAAGATCTCTCTGACTGGGTGTACAAATAAAGTAACATAACTCATGAAAACATAAACAATATTAACATGAATATTTTATAAAGCTGTTCACTGAAAATCCCTGCTAGCATCGATATCCTCTTTAACAGACATCATTCCGGATCTGCCAAGGTCCCTACACCAGTTCTAGTTCTCTTCCTGGAACCTCTGGACTCACAAAAAGAGAATGAAAGAGAGAGAGAGATACACAAAATATACATGTTCGGGAATATAACATAAAATGCCTCCATGGACTAGAGATAATCACATGATGCATGACATAAACAAACACACACACACACACACACACACACACACACACACACACACACACACACACACAAACATCCTTATCTCTGTAAAGCAGCTAGTGTGTCTGGAGAAATAAAACTGTCCCCTCGTTTAGACGGTTTAGATTGGGACTGGGTGTAGAGCGGTTTATGTACTGGAAGTAAACACGGCCACTGCTCTTCTTCTCCACAAAAAAACTTCAGTTTCAGATAATTACATAAACTTAAATGTGTATAATTTAGCTGCCATTATTATTATTATTATTATTATTATTATTATTATTATTATTGGTAATAATAATAATAATAACAATAATAATAATATTAGTGAGTTGGCGTCAGCATGTTTCTGCCCTACGATGGCCTGGCGAGCTGTCCAGGGTGTACTCTGCCCTTGCCCAGAGTCGGCAGAGAAAATGAATGAATGAACAAATAAATAAGAAAATATTTTGAAATATTTAATTATTAAACACTTTATAATAGATATTACACCTTATCTAAATTGTGGATTATTAAATATAATTTATGATTTAAATAAATTATACAGTGTATGGAAATAATATAAACAGCGAATAGAAATGCCTATAAACTGTAAAGTGAGAGAGGGTGTGTGTGTGTGTGTGTGTGTGATACAGATGATTAAAGGTGAAATGTGTTTACGATGCCATGACCTTGATCCTTAATTGCGTCCTTTTGTTGTTCTCATACACACATGAATATTTGATAAAGTATCTCTGAGACTACGAACAATAATACGACTAACATTACTTATTCAACACACACATACACACACACACACACACACACACACACACACACACACACAAGAGTGTGTGATGTCAATATGTGATGTAATATCCAACCTCAGAGTGGTGCTGTATCCATCCTAAAAGATAGTTATATTATTATTACATCAAACAACAGGTGGGTTTGGATCTCTACCAGGTGAGAGAGAGAGAGAGAGAGAGAGGATTATAACTAATTTTACTATTTAACATAAACGGTGAAATATTTGTAGATGTATAGAGTCGAACATTATGGAGGAGTTAATTTTTTTTTTCATGACACCATAAAACATAAATAAATAAATCCTCCGATCCGTCAGTCATTACTATCAAGAAGATGTTTATACTCAGACCTTCCAACACAAAGGTAAAACCACTGGGTCATGACAACAGGCCTAGTTCATGTACACGCCCACCCTGTATAACAGGCCATATTATTCTGGAATAAACACCATGATAACTTCGTCTGATACAAGACTTTAATCGAATTACTGTATAAATATAGAAATGTAATCAGTTTATATAAACACACAGCCTCAAGGCAGAGCCCCTAATAGATATCTTTACTGACAGGGGTCCAAGGCTGGTGTTAAATATATATGAGAGAGAGAGAGAGAGAGAGAGAGAGAGAGTAGTGCTAGCATGGTGTTTGGAGCGGAGAGAACGTGTGGTAATGTAGTTTGAACAGCAGTGAATGTAAAGTTAACTTACTTATGAATAAATCCTGCAGCACTGCAACATCAAGATGTCTCTGCATTTTGTTTTTCCAGTGCTGACTAAAGGATGGGGGGTGTGGTGGGGGTGGAGGTAGAGGGGTTGTTAATCTCAGAGTTAGCATCAACTTCAGCCCTGGAGGAAGTGAATAAATAAATCTCGCTTGCGTTTCCCAACTACAGTCTGAAGCGAAAGCAGGAAAGGTCAACACTGGGTTTTCTTTTCACTCACTGATTTCCGCCTTCATTTGTATCACTGGTCTTGTTCGTTTAATGATCTGTTTAACATGTTCATGTTCCGAGTTCCTGTTCATGTTTGGTGTTGTTTTGCTGTGCAAAAGTTTGTCTCTCTAACTGAGTTCGATTGCAACTCAATTGTTGTTTAGTTCTGTGCTATTACCAATTTTATTATTTAATTTTTAATTAGGATTATATAAATCCATAAATCAAAAAAAAATTTATCTATCCATCCAATCATCCATCCCTCCATCCTCCTGTCCAACTATCCAACCAACCATCCCCTCCCATTAAACCAACCATCCTATTCTGGAGCCTATTCAATATTTTATTTTCATAAATGATCTTGGTAAAGACATTTAAGCAAAAATGCATTTATATGCTGATGATACAATTATTTATACTCATGCCCTCAGTATCAGTATAGTTTAAGTACCTGGGTATAAGGGTAGATGACAAACTCATTTAACGTTCTTATTACTACCCCAGGCAGGGAGCTTAAAGTGAAGATTGGCCTTTATTTTAAAAATGAGTCTTGCTTTACTTTCAGTGGCAAGAAAAAAAACTTGTGGAGGCTACTTTCCTGTCGTTGATTGATTATGGTGACATACTGTACATGCATGCAGCCTCCCACATCTTACGTAACCTTGATTCAATGTACCATGCATCTTTACGTTTCAATTCAAATGCATCTATCCAACCATTCGTTCATTCTTCCAACTATTATCCATCCAACCATTATTCACCCGTCCATCCAACCAACCATTCATTCATCCATCTGTCCCACCATCCATTTGTTGATCCATCCAACCAACCCTTCCATCAAACCATCCATCCTGCCATCCAAACAACCATCCATCCATCCATCTGTCCAAACAACCATTCATTCATTCATTCATTCAGCTACTTATCCAGGTACAGGCCAAAGGGCAGCAGTTTGAGTGATGACGCCCAGGCCTCCCTCTCCTCAGCCACCCCCTCACACCCCTCCGGGGGATACCAAAGCGCTCCCAGCATGTCCTCAAGTCTCCCCCACGAATTCCTCCCAGTCAAACATGCCTGGAACACCTCTTCCAAGAGGTGTCCCAATCCCCCATACCTAAACCACCTCAAGCGACTCACTTCTACAGACGAGCAGTGGCTCTACTCTGAGCTCCTCCCAACTGTCTGAACTCCTCCTCACCCTGAGCCCAGACACCCTTTGAATCCGGTCCGGTCCAGTCATCCGGTCACATCCCACCGTACAGGGACAAGAAGATCTGATTCAATAAACACTCCAACACCACAAAAAACTTCTTTTAATATTAACTTCATTTATTAATTTTTAACAATCACAATAACTATAAACACGGTGTTCGGCGGAGCTCTTGGTTCAGACCCACTGCACAGATCTGGGTTCCTGTGGTTCTCACGGCGGTGTGGTGACGGATGTTTGTGGTTGGTGTTTGGGATTCGGTGATTTTTTTTTATTCGAACTTTATCACCAGATGGTTCTCTTAACGCCGGCCCACACCGAGCGCTTCATGCCCTGTGCGAGCTGAACGTCGGCCCAGTGGAGTTTTGTGTTCGGAACATCATCCTCCACCTCCGGATCGGTCCGGACTCCAAACTGCGGCTGCGCCACCACCACTGGCAATGGGCCGCGCTCTTCACTGAACTCCACCACGTTCAACTGCTTCCTGTCAGCCAGAGACTGGTGCGTTTCCTACACACACACACACACACACACACACACACACACACACACACACACACACACACACACACACACACA
>JAOUQZ010000012.1:13597401-13611281 GCA_028564935.1 Neosilurus hyrtlii
AGGAAACCCACGCAAGCACAGGGAAAACATGCAAACTCCACACAGAAACGCCCGAGCTGGGAATCGAACCCAGGACCGTCTTGCTGTCAGGCGGACGTGCTAACCACTGCGCCACCGTGCCACCCATTTATTTATTTATTTGTTTGTTTATTTATTATTATTATTATTATTTATTTTATTATTTTTTTTAACCTCTTTTTTTATTATTGCTTTTATATATTTTGCCTGGCTCTTATAAGTTGCATTGAATAGTATCGGTATTGGTCATTCTTACGGCATAATCAGTGCATAATGTAAACCGTTTAAGTGATTAAAATTAAGCAAATTTTAATATAAATGACTGTGAAAAGCACAAAACTGGGCAAGTTTATCCCGTGGATTATTAGCGGGGGCTGAACCAATGCAGAACAACTATTGTTTTCCCCGGAAGTGACGTGACCTCTTTGGGTCGGGTTGTCCAGCGCAAGTAAACAAGCAACGAGCGACATTTTTGGTGATAAAACTCCCCGCATGCTAAAGGCTCTTACCTTTTACCTGGTTCCTTTTGGCAAGGTGCTGCTCCCGTCCTTTGTCATCCTTTGACTTTTTATGAAGGAATTTCATTGGAAAAAGCTTGAGCTTCGTGCCAAGTAGTTCTGCCTGGAGGTCACGCCGATAACAGGTCGGCTTGAAGTGGCCTTCGCACACAACTGAATTGTGTCCTAAAGGAAACGTTTTTAGAGTACGGCCTGTGCGGACGTTATGTTATCTTTTTCACAATTTCTGAGCTTGTTGTTTGTGCAGCCGTATGCTTAGCACTTCGCCATTTTCCTGGCGACGCAGCTCAGCACTGGCCGATAATTTGTTATCTTAGGCTGATGTCTGCTGCACACAGCCCAGCCAATAGGACAAAACAACAAATTCGCGTCACTACCAGGGCTGGAACATCCAATGAAGAAGGCAACATGTCGCTGCGCATGCCTAGTAGTAATAGTAGTGTTTCAGCACTTGCGCGTACTGGACAAGAAGCAAAGACTGACATTTGACTGAACCACTGATGTCATATTGATCATTTTAAAGAGATAGTAATACAAATTTACCACAGGTACACTTTAAGTAAATACAACTGGAATAATATTTTTTGTGTGTCTGTGTGTGTTCATCTGGTTGCAGCCCTATATTTGAACAGCCCATTGGTACGACAGTTACAGCCCATTGGTCCGAAAGTTACAACCCAATGGTCCCTAACTCAGCTGAACTGAGTGGAGTGCCCAACTGATTTAAGCAAGGTGCCCTCTGACTTGAGTATGGCTGTTGGACCAACGTGCTGTCAGAACACAGAGCGGACCCCAGTTTGGGCTGCAAAGCAACAAAATATGAATATATTTAAGGGGAAGATATTTTTTTTAACCTTCTGTATTTCAGGAATGGCACCCTCTTACATAATTTAGTGTCCAGATACATTTGTACTTTTTCTGGTGATAATTTTCCTTCTGGTTCCTCTCTGTTTCTTTTTAACTAAAATAATTTCACTGTCCCTTCTCATCAGAGAAGGCATGTCGTGAATCCTTGTGGTTTGAAGCTTTTTTCTTTGTGTTCCATGCATCCCTGCATTCATATGAGACCTCATTAAAGGCAACATGAACATGAATAATGTCTTGTTTATGTCTGAATTTAAGCCTTTTGTATTTTAACTCCCTCTTTTGAACCGTTGAATTAATCTTGTCTTTACCGCATAAGCTAGCATGTACATTTGGGAGTACGGCTTGGATTCCAGTAATACCACAAGCAGGCCTCTGTCTGTGTCTGCAGCTAAATAAAATGACTAAAATAGATATAGAGAAGAAGTACACAACTTTGTTTTTGATAAAGCTAATTAATTTAAACAGTGTTAAAAAATGTTGTTATTTAACAAATAAAATACATTTAATTTTATGGAAGGAGTGTCAGTGCTTTGTGAGAGTTGGCAATTTTTCTGCTATCAAAGAGAATTTAGCAATTTCTGTTTTCTTAGTGTACGGCACAGGAACGTAGTGGTTAACACGTCCACCTCACGGGAAAAAAGTCCTAGGTTTGGGTCCCAGTCTTGGGCATTTTTGTGTAGAGTTTGCATGTTCTCTTTGTGCTTGCGTAGGTTTCCTCTGGGTACTCTGGTTTCCTCCCACAGTAGATGCTCCTCCTTAAAGTCATAGATGTTAATCTGTGTCAAAATGTGCCGAGGTGTAAGTGTGAGTGTTAACGGTCGTGTGTGTTGGCTCTTCAATGGTCTGGCGAGCTGTTCCGGGTGTACCCCGCCATCTGCCGTAGTCGACCCTGGACCCTAGTAGGATTAAGCGGTTCGGTAAATGAGTGAGGGAGTGTTTTCTTTATAATACGACAGGCTGCGTTTGTTTTGTGATTTTTATTTATTTATTTATTTTTAAATTTTGCATTAAAGATTTGTCACCAAAACAATTCAACAAATGAATAATAATGATTATAAATCATTTAAATTTAATTAATAAATAGAACGAAAGGGATTTATTTTCAATAAAGTAAATTGAAATAGAATTGAAATATGTGCTAGATTGCTTTACCATACATGGAAGGGAGCTTAAACCTGGTTGGGTGGGTGGTGTCACATGTGGGCAGCACACATGTCCAATGCGCGGTTTGTGCACAACCTAGGGAAGTCCACAGAGGTACTTCGCTCTGATAACTGCGTGCTGTGGCTGGTAACTCTGTGTTCAGCGTGTGTGCAAAAATATAAATGATAGTGGATAGAAGGAACAAATCCTTCTTTTACTTAATTAACTTAAATGTACTAAAATGCCAGCATTGGCAAATTGCTGTTATATAGAACAAGTCCAGTACAACATGTTGTGCCAAGTAAATAATAAACTGTGGTGTGGTGAGAGGAATATGGTACATACTAGAGAGCTGTGTCCTTATAAATGAACACTGTTACTCCCTCTCTCTCTCTCCTTGCATTAATGAGCACCTCGTCAGACCCCACACTTCGCTAGCTACACTAAATCTGTTTGGATATTGAGTTACATGTGAGATAGATCCTGTATTCGGGACTGGGCCTTATCTAGGTTACTTTGTGCAGTGCATTTTTTTCCCCTCTGTCATCCACATCAGAAGATTTAAAAATTAGTATACGTTATTTTCTTGCTTTTTTTTCCCTTCTGTGTTGTGGATTTATTATTCTGCTTGTTTTCTGAGAAGTGATGAGGTAGACATCCAATTTATTTTGTACTCAAACCTATCAAAATTACACAGAGGTGGTGTGCATCTGTAAAATGCGCTTTTGGGGTAGCATTCATCACTAGGCATCGAGTCAAGAGCACAACAAGTAATACTTAGGCTGTGACATGAAAGCAGCATGGTGTGTGACAGCCCTCGATCGCTGAAAAACAAAATCCCCACATGCTGAGCTTGGCAGCTCATTACATTTTACTACTTGTTTATTGATTGTTTGGTTTTGTCTTTTCCTTTTGAACTTGCTGAATCCTTGGCTTTTGTACCACTTACCATGCAGAAGTGATCGATTTTAACTATGTGCTTGACGGCAAGTGGTTGTGGATTACAGTAGATATCTGTTTGGAACCTGTGACTGCATCCATAGTGCTGTCATGATTTAGAATTTTGACCATGCCAGGCAAAGAGCCAACAGTGTGGGAGACACTTATCTGTGCAGGCCAGATGGAGCCTCCTAATTTTAGTTTCTTACATTGTAAACAAATTACTGGATAACAAAGCAGCTGCAAGCTTCCATTGTACCCCCATAGACTCGAACTAAAATGAAGATGATTGTGACAGGCTGAGAGTCTGCCGTAATGCTGCTTCTCTCTCCTAATGGATGTTGTCTTGTTTATAAAGACCAATGTTGACAGTATTAAGGATACATTTTATTACTGAACGGGACATACCTTAAGTTAGTTATGGGAAATAATCCACTTCAGCTGGTGCGTTTTTTTTAATTTTCCTGCCATTACATTAAGCTGTATATCAAGATCTCGAAGCTTTATAAGTCAGTAGATACAGGTTGAGGTGTACATCTCTATGGCATCCAGGCTTGTAATACAGAATACAGGATGGTAATAAACTCTTGCTCGATCGTCATTTTTAATTCTGATTGGTGCGTTGAGCCATCAGATGTGTCATCACCATTAAATCCATTAATAAAACATGGAACCAATATGGCACAATCATGACGCTGCCAAAGGTCAACCAACAGATAAGAAGGGCATTAATCAGAGACGTTGTCATCTTGTCAAGTCGTGGCTATTCCTCGAGGTCAAGGAAGATGGTCTTTTGTTCTGTTGACCTATTTATAGACTTTCAGGGGTAATGAGTCCAGTCTAAGCGGCATCCACACATGAAGCGATGAACTACAAACGATTCAAGCAAAATGCAAATTTCCCCATGACACAAACGAATCTTGCTCATGGTCATCTCTGGTTACCTAGGTAAACCTTTCACATGTTTCCAAATGTTTTTGAGTGAAACCAGTAGCATTGCGCAGCTAGTTACCTACAGGAAGTTTAGATCCACGAGCAGTATCTAGCTAGTAAATCACTAATAAATAGCTTATATTATTATAAGCCTGTCTGCGATGGCCTGGCGAGCTGTCCAGGGTGTACTCTGCCCTCGCCTGGAGTTGGCTGAGATGGGCGCCAGCCTCCCCGCGACCCTAATTAGGAATAAGTGGTTCAGAAAATGAATGAATGAATGAATGTCATGAGAAATAGCTTATTTAATCGTTATTATCGTGCAGCAAGTAAAAAATGAATTCTTGTACATCATAAACTGAGAATAGTTAAAGGTATAGAAATATACTTTCTTGGGTACCCAGTACCCAAGCACTGTTTTTCCTTGTTTTTTTTTCCTTTTCTAAAATTCTGTGTAGTTGTAGATCACATGGCAATAATGAGCTGCTCTTCAATGTTGATGTAGGCAGAATAATTCAATTCAGGTTTGTTGTTTCCCCACAGAAAATATTTTGGGGTACTTGGTGTTTGGGGGCATATGTCAATCAACGGTGACTCTGATTGGTAGTTGCATGAATCCTGTCCATAAAAGTTCTGTACCCCAGTTTGCATGGGAACATTTTCAACTCTCGTTGCTCATTTCACTGGCGTTCATTGATTTTGCGTGATTGCTTGTTTCTCATCAGTTCCTACATGGATGCCACTTTAGCTGTGAATCTTCTTCCAGATGCAGGAAATGTAAATCTAGATGCCAGATTGATCCTGAAGAAGTTTTGTTCTGGTCCACAGAATGAAAACACCACTCTGAGTCTGTTTGTTATTTTAATAATGTTGCACATTTGAAACACATGACACTTTAAAAGCCTAACAAATGAAAGGTAATCAGTATTAGGATAAGGAGAGTATGGTCAGAAAAGCAAGAGCCTAAACAAGACGTCCAACATGATGCCACCACTACAAAGCTTTCTGGCATGTATGGGAATTGAGCAGTGCTGGGTTTCTCTCATGTCACTTTGTACCAAGGCCAAAATGTTCAAGACAATTTTTTTTCTCTCTTTCCCTGCCATGCATTAAGTCAGTACTCATATGTGATTTCCCCAAGGCTTTACAGTGTAGTCAGGTGGATGCAGATCTTTGACATTCAGGCTATAATATACATAATAGCAATGAAATCTTTTTCCATAGCCATCCTTCATTCTGACAAGTGTGTTTTGGGACATGAGTAATGTCATTCTTGGTCACCTTAAATGTAAGAAATGCACCAGGGAATGTAAGTCCGGACAGGAGCTCAATTTATTTATTTATTTATTTATTTTTCAATTGACAGGTGTGCTGAGTATGAACATGTGCGGTTTAATGCGATGCATGTCATTTACATTTACAGTATTTGGCAGACGCTCTCATCCAGATTGACTTACAATTCTAATTTTTTATACTTTTTTTTAAGTGATTGAGGGTAAAGGGCCATGCTCAAGGGCCCAGCAGTGGTGGTACTGGGGATTAAACCCCCAACCTTCAGATTAGTAAGCCATTGACTTAACTACTGAGCCACCACTGCTCTGTGTCAAATATGTATTTTTTACATTGATATTTGTGTGGTTCATGGGTGGCATGATGGTGTAGTGGTTAGCATGTCCGCTTCACAACAAGAAGGTCCTGGGTTCGAGTCTCGGCCTTGGATGTTTCCGTTGGGAGTTTGCATGTTTTCCCGATGCTTGTGTGTGGAGGTGTCCTTCTACAGTCCAAATACATGCACAGCAGGCTAATTGGCTATTCCAAATTTCCTCTAGGTGTGAACGGTTTTGTGTGTGTCTGGCGTGCTGTTCATGGTGTACCTTGCCTTCGTCCAGTCTCCTCACGACCCTAGAAGGATTAAGTGGTTCCGCAAATGAGTGGGAGTGAGTGTGGTTCATAAATTAAATAATAGAGCTGTGAATTCAGTAGCAGTGGAAAACATGTCCATGTTTTTGCACTATACTGCTATCTGTTCAATATTAGATTCATTAGATGAGGAGTGTTGTGTGAGGTTTTAAATAACCGTTTCATTAAAATTTATGCCAGGTGCATGAGACGGTCCGTATTGAGACAGTCGTTAAGAGAGGCACAGATGGGCATTGTAATGACAATCCGCAAAGCTTATGGGTTACAAAGCTTTATAGGAACCGTTATGGGCAATTAGGCCAGTTTACACATTGTCAAGGGCCTGTCTAACCTTAAAGCCACCTTCATTAATCCGCCCTCAAAGCTTCTCTATAATAGAACCAAGTAGAGAACATTAGCATTAGTATTGGTCCTTAAAAATAGCCGTATTTTCAGCTTGTAATCAACTTTTACTTTTACTGCTACAATTAACCCCATAGACATGAATGTCTTTTCACTTAGTTGAGATTGAGAAATGGATAATAAGCCGAGCGTTTGCGTGTTGAGCTTTTTGACAGGTTCAGGTCATCTTTTTTATAATCTTTTCAGCTTTAAAATGTACATTTCTATTATTCCTTCTTGTTTTTAGGTGGGAGTTGAAGGACGGAGCCATGAGGATCATATTGTGCTCTCTTGTGTTGCTGACCATCTGGTCGGGTCATGGAGTTCAACTGGAGGCTGCAGAAGGTAGGAAGCTACAACATATGTAATACAGCCATTAAATAACTTTATACCACAGTGCTGTTAAACTGTTAAATCTGATTACGATTAAAATGACATAACTTATGTCGATTGTCTAATTTCTTATTTTTGACTGCATTCATGGTGGATTTTTAATTGATAATTTCTTCGAGCCCCTCTGCTTCATCAAATACTAAATGTTACTACCTCCCAGCTTCATTCTGCATTTTTTTTTCCCACACATGACACATAAACAGATTTATTTCAGCAGCATACTGAACCCAAAAGAGAACTTCGTTTAGAAAATCTATAGTTTGAAAGTACAGATTGTGCGGCGCGTTGATTATCCCATGTAGTGTGACACCGGAATGTTCTGTACTAAGAAGTGGCAAGAAAAGGCTTAGCTTCACCATCTCTCCCTCTTAGTAACCGATTTCTCTCTTCAACCTTTGAGGAAATATATCTCAGGAAAAGAAGGTATTGTAGATATTGAGGGGTGATGATCACTGTGACATTGTAGGTTTGCTTAAGTTCAGGCTGTGCTACCTTTAGCACCAAGGGTGGCTCTCCTGAAGTGGCACAGACAGGTTTCGCCAGGAGTAGATGCGAACAGAATGATTTCCCGCAGGAAAAAAAATGCGTAGTGCTAAGAAGCCACATTTCCTCCACAAAAACACAAAGTATATCAGGCAAGGCGGAACTTTAATCAGATGGAACGGATCAATAAATGTGTACTCAGTATACAGTATATCATATGAAAATATATCTAGGAAGGATCAATTACACAATCAATCACTGAATTATGCATATGCAAAATATCTATTGAAGTTTAGTCATGATTACTGTATATTATGTCATTTGTCCTATTATAATAGTCGTGGAAAAATAGCAACTTATATAAGCGAACATAAAACTGACATTTGTCATAACTTTCATAACTGTGGAAGCACTTAGCAGTGCTTCACTGGTCCCTCCTGTGTCCCTCTGTCATGATGTCCCCCAGTATGTTACATGAACTACAGAATCTGTGACATCATCATATTTGCACAGCTAGTTATAAAAGACTTGTAGTGCGTCACATGACCTACTCACATGTGACGATGTCATGTAGAAGAACTACTTTTAGTTGAAAAATACATAAATAATCAGTCATATGGAAAACATAAGCACACGCTACGTACAGCCTTACATTTATTACAGCTACAAATCTGGGGCAGCACGGTGGTGTAGTTGTTAAGTCAACCACCTCACAGCAAGAAGGTCCTGGGTTTAAGTCCTGGGCTTGGGACAGAAATGGAGTTTGCATGTTCTCCCCATGCTTGTGTGGCTCTGCTCCAGGTACTCCGGTTTCCTCCCACAGTCCACATTAGCTTCATTGACTGTTCCTCTATGTGTGAGTGTGAATGTGAATAGTTGTGTGTGTGTATGTGTGTGTGTGTGTGTGTGTGTGTGTGTATTGGCCCTGCAATGAACCCTGTGGCTCTGGTAGTGAAGATTAAGCGGTTCAGAAAATGAGTGCGTAAGCTACAATCCATAAAATTACGATAAGGCTTCGTAGATTAGGTGCCATTGATTAGAACCACCTGCAGGTGGAACCTGTCTTATTTAAACCTGACAGCTAAAAGTGCCAAACATGCCATGCTGTCAAATTACAACTTATATTCTGTCTGTCATCGGTCTACATCCTGTGAGCACCAAAATCAGTCATTATTCTCTCAGTCATGTGATAGACAGTACATGATATCTACATGAAAATGAATCACATGAACTTGAAGTACATGAATCTCTGGTTGGTTAGTTTACCTGCTATTACACTGATCTACTGCTAGTTCTTATGGTCAGGAGTGTGTGGAAATTCTGCACCTGCATATCCTCACACAAGCAAAATTTCAAGTCCTATCTAATGCATGGAAAGGTGTATATGCATTGAGATCAAAATATCAAGAGAACTTTATTGTCATTGTGCAGAGAACAATGGGACATTGTGCAGTGCCAACGAGACAGCAAGACAGCACCAAGGCAGCGTAATGTATGTTAAAAAAGAGTGAGAGAAAGAGAGATACAAAGGAATAAAAATAGAAATATATTTAAAAGTGAATAGAAATAATAAAAAATTTACAAACACAAACATAACACAAGGTAATATACCCAATATCTAAACACAAAACTGTTTATATGCACAGATGCTAAATGAGGTGCCTGATCTTCATGCATATCCTTGTAAAGTGCAACCAATAATCCCAGATTAATCTGTTATAATAGCTTTTATCTGCTTTATGTCAATCTGTACACCTTTTTTTCCTGGTAGACATGCCTCAAGGTGTTCGCCTGCACGTCCATATGCTTGTGTATCAGACAATAACAACTTTAGCCTACTCCCCATTATAAGGTCCAGGGGTTAATCTTAGAGATTTCGCTCAAGGAATTGAATAAAGAAGGTTTTTGGGTTTTTTTCTGATATATTTCACTCCCAGAATTTCATGACTTTTAGCAGCTGAGGTACTTGACTGTGGTTCAAAGTCTTTTTGCTGTTTTGTGCGTCCTTCAGATACAAGAAAACTCATTAAATGCAATGTGATCATGCCTGACCTCTTCCTTTTGTTTGGGTACTATAACTTTTCTTTTAACTTCCAATTTGTTTTGGTAAATGCATTTTGCTGCTGTTGCAGCACAACCTAGTATTCTCATTTGGGAGAAGGGCTCAGATTCCAATAGCTCCAGCAAACACGCGTTCCTCCATTTCGGCAGCCCTATCAAACTGTAAAGCTTTATGTTGTACCGATAAAGCTGATCAGACACTTCTAAAGCTCCTTTTTCACTCACCCTGCTGTGAAGGGCACCCACTGGCCTCCTCTATAATGAGTCCTTCTAGACAATGCTAGAAGTAAACAGCATGTACCCAGGGAAATAAAAAGCAGAGATGCTCAATTCTTGTCTCACTGGGTGCAGGGTATCGACCAAGCTTAAAAAAAAAATCACTTAATTGAAACTATATTTTTAAATACTTGATCCTATTAAAAAATACCAAAAAAAACAAATGAAGTTGTAATCTTGTTTATATATTATGTTATACACTGCCAGAGAAAAAAAAAAAAAAAAGTTGTGCACTCTAACATTTTCTTGGACCGTTTCAGACTTGGATTACAGCATGCATTTGGCTTGGCAGTGTTTTGATAAACTTCTGTAATGTCACAACTTTAATTTTAGCCCAGAATTGTGATAATTTTTTACTGAGATGGATGGGAAATGTCGAACCACCGCATAGTTTTTTTTTTTTTCAGCACATCCCAAACACTTTCACTGGTGTTCAGGATTCTGTGGTGTCAGTTCACGTGTGAAAATGATTTCTCATGCTCCCTGAATCACCCTTTCACTATTTAAGCCCCAATTCTATATCCGTTCCATCAGCGAAGAAAAAGTCCACAGATGGGACGACAAGGTCATTCAGTACATTCAGGATTTAAGTTGACTTCATTTTATTGCCACATAATTTTATTGCCTCAACCTGACCAACTGAAGCAACGTACGAAGAAAGGAATGAAAAACAAAACTTCTTCTTCTCCTTCTTCTTCTTCTTCTTCTTCTTTTTTCAGCTATTCCCATTAGGTGCACTACGGCAGATCATCCTTAAAACATTGAATCCACGTGTTTGATTTCGCACAGGTATTACACCAGATGCCATTCCTGATACAACCTTTTCAATTTACCTGGCCTTGGGATCACCATTAAGATTAGGCACACTGGCTTGTGGACCCAAATGGATGGGTTAAAAAATAAAGCAAAAGAACAACAAACAAAAAAACATTTAGTAAGCATAATTTCTGTGGATAGAGATGCCTTGGTGATGTGAGAGGTCAGAGAAGAATGACCTGTTTGGTTCAAGTTGACAAGAAAGATATGCACATTCAAATAACACTGATAATAATAATAAAAAAAAAAAAATCACAGAATGTAAACCACCTTAAATGTTGAGGTGAGTAATCTATGGCAACAGAAACCCACAACAGGCTCTGCTTCTGTCAGTGAAGAACAGGAATCTGAGGCTACTGTGGGCACAAACTCACTGAACCTGTACAACAGTTCCAATTAACTTAGATGTCGAGTATGAAAGATGTATTAGTGCTATATATACTACACAAGAAAGGCACAATCTGATTGGTCTATCCCACTGTCTTGGGATTTAAAGTCATTATTGTGATGGAAGAGTGACAGACACTCACAGTTTGTCACAGTCATGTGAAGCAGGCAGCATCACCATTGTTGGGATTTAAAAAAAAAAAAAAAGGGAAAACTTTTTTTTGTATTTCCACATAGTAAAACTTTAAATGAGTGTTAAAATCCAACTTGGGTGGGTCTAAGTCTGTGAATAAAATGTATATATACACTTTAAATATCTTGTTTTAGTTTGCTTCTCTTTGTTTTAGTGTAGCATATACTGAGCTCTGAATAAGTATGCTCAAAACACAATGCTAGCTATCACTTAGCTCGGATTAAAGCACGGAGTTCACCTGACTTATGTCTGTCATGTATAAAGTACTCAGGGCAGTGGTGGCTTAGTGGTTAAGGCGATGGGTTACTGATCTGTAGGTCAGCGGTTCAATTACCACTATCACTACTGTTGGGCCCTTGAGCAAGGCCGTTAACCCTCAATCAGTTGTGTAAAAAAATGATAATTGTAAATCGCTCTGGATTAGAGCATCTGCCAAATGCATTCATTCAATAATTTTCTGAGCTGGTTAATCCTAATTAGGGTCGAGTGGAGGCTGGTGCCCATCTCAGCAGAGGTCAAAGTACACCCTGGACACCTCGCCAGTGTGTGTGTGTGCGTGGTGCTGATGTGGTCACATTTTACATCACAGACAGTGAGAAACATGGCTGGCCTTTGATAACCCAATTAGCTGCACTGGGGGTGGGGAGGGGGGGGGGGGTATGGGGGGGGGGGCAGAAGTGACAACTCCGGGATAGTGGGCTTGAACCCCCTAACCTTCGGATCAGTAAGGCAGTACCCTACCACCAGGCCACCACTGGCCTGTATAAACTATGTTCATGTTAAGTATAAACTTTGACTAAATACATATATATATATATAAACTATTACAATGTATTACGATATGATGCCAATCATAATAGAATGTGGGAAGCGCGTAACAGACCTAAACGCACCTTTACTGAGCGTAACAGACTTTAATACCCCATCGCACGGGATCTTGATGAACTTGGCAACACGATTCCTTCACGTTTCATCACTTGAATGCGAGCTGTGTCCTTTTTATTTCCCAATCGTGCTCCAAGCGTGGTCCTAAATCATGGAGCTCCACGGGTTTTTGAATTGTGGAGATGGCGGACATTGTGACCCAGGGTTAGTGCATTGTTGTTAATTATACAGTTATAAATGGTTTTATTCAGCATATTAGTTAAAGGAAGACCGAAGCTTGGATTTATGTCACAGCATTTGAAAAAAAATTACAGTATTTGGTTATTACATATAAAATATGGGTTGTGTAGGTGTTATATTTTTCTCTTTAGAACAAGAATGAAGTATTTTAAAATGGGCTGGCTTTTAAAGTCTGGTCTTTCAAAGTTAATAACAGTATGCAGTGCTTTCACCTTAAAGACTGAAGGGAAGTCCTTAACTTTAGAGCGAGAGACAAGTTAACGAGAGCATCCGATGACCTCCTGAGACCACTGCAACATATCATCCACTCTTCAGCCGTACTCGATCAATACACCAGGGAGTTGTAAAGTAAGTCGGTGGTTATTTACACAATCAGTCCATTTCTGACCAGGTATTATTTCCTTGGTGGGTCATTTTCAGCACAGCAGTTGCACTGACCTGGTAGTACCTATTATGCCAAGCATAAGAATGGTGCTGATACACAGGATTTTAAACACCACAGTAACACTGCTGACTTCAGATTGGACCATAATTTGATACTATATTCAGCCCGCAACACTACTGTGGTCAGAAAGTGAGCAATCATGAAGGGCAAGAGTGCAATTTAGCAAATTTGCATTAGCATAAAGCTGTACAGCAACAAGAAAAAATACCAGTGTGACCACGTGGAACCCCTCGGCCAGTGGTGTAGCTTAATCGTGTTAGTGAAAGTAATACAAATACATATATACAAGAGGAGCATCTGGATGAAACACAATGCGAGCACAACAGGAGGACAAAGAGAGTGCACACTGCTAATGCATTACACAATCTTGTTATTGGAATCACACAAATGCAAATGATGCTATTAATAGTAATTAATTAGGGTTAGTAATTACTGTAATAAATAACCCATATATTTCATTTTATATAGGTGTGTGGACGCTGCATAGATACTACAGTCAAAGGTCATTTAGACACACTGAGACAAACTAAAGTTGAATTAAGTAGTATTAATCAGCTCATGGCCCTGTGGCAATCTAGCGAACTGTCCAGGTATGTATGAAAAAATGTATGATGTTTTTTTTTTAGTATACTTTGACAACATTTATTGGTGTATCACTTTCCCAAATGTTAAACCGTCATCTCCAGTGAATACATGCATGCATACTTATATATATATATATATATATATATATATAGAGGCAAAATTTTTTTTTTTATAAGAAAATTCAATCTGCGAAGTGAAATGTAGATAAAACACTTTAAAAGCTGGAAAATTAACTTGTAATTTCAGAAACTGTTTTAAACCATAAACAGTAATGTAATTGAACTGCCATTGCCTTACATGGTAGTAAAACATCTAAGACACTAAAATTCATTCATTCATTCATTCATTTTCTGAACCGCTTATTCCTAATTAGGGTCGCGGGGAGGCTGGCGCCCATCTC
>JAOUQZ010000012.1:13611547-13637360 GCA_028564935.1 Neosilurus hyrtlii
CTCGCCCAGAATCGGCTGAGATGGGCGCCAGCCTCCCCGCGACCCTAATTAGGATTAAGCGGTTCAGAAAATGAATGTTATTATTGAATAATTTTGTAGAGCAGAATAAGGTGAAAATACATTGTGATGTTGTGAAAAGTTTGACGTTGCAACAATAAACTTTTCATGTTATAACGTGATACTGATCTTATTTTCTTTTACCTGAGCAGCAATATGCTGTCGTAGCTAGAAACATACAGTATACCGGTATAAACTTAGAACTCCTAGACTACCTGACAAAAATATTGCATGATTCACATTGTCAGTGAGAGAAAGTTGTGTTGCTCTGATGGTGTCTTCCTCCTGAGCTCTGTGGGAGAGTTTTTCTTTGCCATACTTGCCCTTAGTTTGCTCACTGGGAGTTTGGGACAGATTGATGAGTCCTCTGAATAAATAAGAAAGTTTAACTTTCTTTGAGAGATGTTCTCCCACTAATAAAAGGAAAGGAAAGAAAGGAGGGGGAAAAAAATCTTCTTACAACCATAATGACTATGAATGAGTAAATTAAATATGTCATGTCAGCTTGTTTCTTCCGGTGGCCAAAAGTTTCTGCTTCATTTTCTGAGTTTTCCCAGCAGCTGATCATAGTTCACTCCCCATGGTTCTACTCTGATTATCTCCGAATTAAGGAATTCATCTTTTTGGAAGCAAGTGGTGAGCAAGAGCTTTGTAGAGTAGTCCTGATTGACTTCCAAAAAAAAAAAAAGAAGAAGAAGAAGCCTAAAATGTAAGAACGATTCAAGATCATCTTTTTGTCTGTCAGATAAGTTTTTGTGAGCGAGATATTTCCTCACAAACCTTCAGGTTGCTGCGTTAGCAGAAGAGGGATTCAAGTGTCTTGGGTTTGAGAAAGAGATTTATAGGACTTGACAAGGAGAACCAGGTTGGAGCTCTAGCTCTCTCATTATTCCTCCTCTCACCTCCCATATGAAACCTTGCAGAGTTGCTCGCTCTTTCAGTTATAACTTCAGCTTTTGACATGCTTTTCATCTATAAAACGTCTAATTGACAGCTGCATTCAGTGCCTCACTGTGTAAGCATGATGGCACGCACTGAGATGAACAGGTCTTTGAGCCCATCACAGCATGCACTGACCCTACTGTAATCCTTAGGTGGCGTAGTACTGTAAAGCTACCTTCAGTTAAAGCACTCTGCTGGAAATGTCTTTTGATGTATATTTTTGGAGTATGTCATGATGTTCTACTGCTGAATCCATTCTAAGGTATTGCGTTCCCTAGCTGTATGACAGGAAACAACAACGGTGTGAGCGTGTGTCAGCACAAGTAGATCAATCATGTGATGTCCACCCATCGATGGAATGTCAAGCAGGCCATCAGAGGCCTTGTCTTCAGATTATGGAGTGATTCTTTCAGACAGACAGAATTTATTTTCGGCTTCTTATCTGAGAGGTTGTCCGTCTTCCCTGCACAAACTTTGATAACTGAAACATATTCGCCCTTTGCTCAGATCTAAAATTTGATTTAGCTGTCCATAGCTAGATACTCAATTCCAGTTTTCCACTGGAAAACTTTTATCATGGCTGGTTCAGGACTCAAATTGCATGTCTGTCTGTTTGTCTTTAAGTCTTTCTGCCTTTCTTATTTTATGCCTGTTTCTTCCAATAGGAGCACAGTGTCCATCAATGCAAGTTGAAGACTGGAAGTTTCCTCAGACAGCCAGACACAACATTACAGGTATGGTGTGCCTGACTATGGATTTCCTTTAGGGCTAAGTGATAATGCCGATGTCTGCTTAATAGTAAGACTGGGAACACTGTGGGGCATTTTATAGTAGCCTGTCTACCTATAATTGCATGTTGTGGGTTTGTTGGAGAAGATGGTGGATACCAACATGGACGTAAACAGACTATGCCAAAGAGGACCCTGAGGATTGAATTCAGGATCAAACCAGGAACCCTAGAGTTTAAAGACAACAAAAATATTTGTTGTGCTACTATGGCGATTAAATTAAAGAATATTATTCAGTTACTTTTATTAAAATATATTATTATTGTTATTATTATTATTAATATTATTATCCAGTAAAGGTAAAGCTAATATTTATGTTATATAGTTAATTAAGTCCAATTGGTTTTCGTGGATTAGGAAGTTTAATGCTCAATAACAACAATTTCACATGTAGTACTGGTGTATTATTTAGCATGCATGTCAATGTTTATTAGCATAGTTTTTTGCTTACTGCATTTCTTATACAGTTATGATTTGAGGCCTTCTTCAGGGTGGCACTTCAGTGGTGTACTGGATAGCACGTCTGCCTCCCAGCAAGAAGGTCCAGGGTTCAAGTTCTGGTTATGGATCTTTCTGTGTGGAGTTTGTATGTTCTCCTCGTGTTTGCATGGGTTTCCTCCAGGTATTCCGGTTTAATCCAACAGTCCAAAGACATGCTCAAAAGGCTAACTATCTATTCCAAATTTCCCCTAGGTGTGAGTGTGAATGGCTGCATGCGTGTTGCCCCTGCACTTCTGGCGAGCTGTTCAGGGTGTACCCCAACTTCGCCCAGTGGTGGCTGAGATAGGCTCCAACCACCTCCCAAGCCTAATGGGATCAAGCAATTCGGCAAATGAGTCCCTTTTAAGTATCTCAGAAAAACAAGAAACTGTGGCTAATTATATATACCGCATGATTTTCAGTTAGTCATATTTGATAGCATAGCCTAGCCTTATACATGTCATGACATCTTGCTAATGAATCACGACCTGTAGTTTTTGGTTGATTAACTGTGGCTTTGGTGGTTATGTATACTATTAAAATATGCTTAAGTTCTTTTACACACAAGACATGTCTTGAATTATTATATATATATATATATATATTATATTCCTCCTTAATTGAAGTTAACTTAAATTTCCACCTGTATATCCCTGTGATGGTATTACCAGGGTAGTATATTGGTGGCAAAAGAAACATTCTCCTCCAATCAAAGCAAACTGAGAAAATATTACATTAGCCGGCTTGAAAACTCACGTTACTAATTATATACCAGTTTCTACATCTTTTATCATTATCTGTACTTTTTCTCTTGTATCTCCAGAAAAAAATAAGAAATATAATTCTCAGAGTTACAAAACATCCATTAATCAGTAGTAAATATGTTTTGCAGCTGTCTACAATATTCATTTGTATACAGTTTAGCATCTGACATCGAGCAGACTACAGACAAAAGGAAAAACACTTTGATGTTGTAGCAGTTGTTTACCCGATTGCAGTTAAATATCAGTTCAAGGTATTTATATAGATTTTATCATGTATCATTTGGGTGAGATTCATCCCACCAGCTTATTTTCTTTTTTTGAAGGGTACAGTATTTTTCGCTACTGAAGTGGATCATAGTGTAAATATTTACCAACCTAAGATTAATCTTGCATAAATAATATTTATGCAACTTGATGCTTGCAGCCATCTGTGGCCAGAAGCTAATTGGCGATGCTCTCATGGTAGGGAGGGATGGAATACATTCTCCTTCCTGTCACTCAAAGCAATTACAAGAAAAATCATGGGCATTTGTGAGTGCATCCATACAAGGGGCGGATAGCACTTTCCCTCCGTGTGTCAGTTTGGCAGTATCATGTGTCTCCGGTTGGCAGTATCATGTGTCATGGAGGGGGGCATGTGCTTGCTTACACCCCTCTCTGGTTGGAGGTGGGCATGTGATAGGATGTAAATACTTGACTAATGGGAATTGGCTATGAATTAATTAGGGAAGAAAAATCGCCCCCATAATTAAATATATATAAAACATATGCAGTACACTGCCTAAGAGTGGTCAAAGCTACAGACTGCACTTAATGAATTTAATCATTCATTCATTAATGTTGAAATTTTGGCTGTAATCCTGCGATAACTGTGTGATCTGGGTTAAAGGCTTTTCTCCACTTCTTTACTCAAGCTGATCTCCTTTTGTGACACAGTGCATGGCACCTGTCGTGCAGCACTCTACTGATTGATTAGCCTGCTGGATGTTTAATGAGTTGATCAATGGATTCGCAGGTTTCAATCTGGTGCGGCGCTTTTCTCTGATGAAGAACGGTGACGTGAAGAAGATACGTAACCAGCGAGGGCCCATCATCCTACGTCTGGGAAAAGTTCGCCTCATCCAGCCCACTGAGTAAGGCTTTGATTTTTTTTTTCTGTCTCTCACTTAGTCTCTCTCAGTCTCTTCTTAAATGTCCTAAAAGTTCTTGGGTCGTTTTTAGAAGTTTGCAATCAGTAATCCGTAAACGTGACTGTTTCAGCTTGTAGTCTGTCATCCCATTTTCTAAACGGCAGAGTTTGCTTTTGTATATTTTTCTCATTTCTCCCATCTCTCTCTCTCTCTCTCTGTGTCTTTGACATCCAGCCAGCACATCTGTACATGTACATAACACTCACAGTAATAAAACATGCCGGCACAAGCCTGTGACTGAATTTTAAACCTGGCCATGACACCATGATGTTGATGAAGAACTCTGGCCTTAAGCATGGAAAAAACATCTAAATACTATGAGAACCATCTGGAAAGTGACTGAGCTACACTCATTCCAATAATGTATTTCTGACAATCAGACTGGCACGCTCACTTAGCTTTCTCCACACAGCTCAGGGCAGTAAAAATTTTTATTAACAATAATATTAAGGACCCATCATTTTTTGGTGTGACCGTAAACCATGGTACAATCAAATACGTTTTATGGCTAGAATTTTATTAGGCCTTGCATGGACTTGAATTCACACATTTTACTCAGTTCTCTGCTGGCAAGAAAGCGCTTACTTTAACAGCCTGTGTTTTAAAAAAAAAGGAGAAAAAAAAGTATATTTTGGGAATGGATGCAAATATGAATGCAATGCTTGATGTAAGAGTGGCACGGTGGTGCAGTGGTTAGCACGTCCTCCTCACAACAGGAAGGTTCTGGGTTCGATTTCCAGGCTCGGGGCGTTTCATGTGTGGAGTTAGTATGTTCTCACCGTGCTTGCATGGGTTTTCTCCTGGTACTCCGGTTTCCTTCCACAGTCCAAAAACATGTACAGTAGGCTGATTGTCAGTTCCAAATTGCTCCTAGGTGTGAATGTGAATGGGTGTGTGTGTGTGTGTGTGTGTGTGTGTGTGTGTGTGTGTGTGATGGCCGTGTGATGGCCTGGTGAGCAGTTCAAGGTGTGCCCCGCCTTCACCCAGAGATGGGCGGCAGCCTCCCCGCAACCCTAATTTGGATTAAGTGGCTTATAAATTGAATGCTTAAAATAAATGGGCTATGTTTTCCAAAATAATATAAATTGTAGTTCAACTGTTTTGTATATTTATTTATCCTTTGCACTGATTTCATCTTACAGACCAAAGACATGCACAGTAGGCTAACAGCGTATTCCAAAGTGGCCCTATGAATGGCTGTGAATGGTTGTGTGTGTGGGGTTCCCTGCGTGGTCTGGTGAGCTGTTCAGGATATACACCAGCTTTGCCCAAAGTCGGCTCGAATGGGCTCAGCCTTCCCGCGATCCTAATAAAACATAAAGTGCTTCAGAAACTGAAAAAAAATTTTTTTTTTAGCTTATAGGGCACAAACACCATTATTGCATAACAAACTACAATAGTTCACCTTACGTTATATTATAGCTAGTTTAGAATTGAGCGACACGGTGGTGTAGGGGTTTGTACATTCACCTCACTGCAAGAATGTCATGAGTTCAAGTCCCGGGCTCGGCGAGGGCATTTGTCGTTGAAGTTTGCATGCTCTTTCCATGCTTGCGTGGGTTTTCTGCAGGTACTCCGGTTTCCACCCACGGCACAAAGACATGCATATCACACTAATTGGCTGTTCCAAATTGCCCATAGGAGTGAGTGTGAATGTAAATAGTTGTACTGGCATGACCCTTGACGTCATCTTTAGTAAGTCCTGGTCAGTGTCATATTTGATTGTTAATATTTTGCAAAATCTTAGAACCAGCTGAATATTTTAGAAACTATCATGGGGTATTACCAACAGGGGGGGAAAAAGGATGAGCTTGTCTTACCTTGCTGAGAATGGGCAGTATTTTTCTGTGAAAAAAAAAAATTAAAAATTAAAAAAATCTGCACACAACACCTATCCTCTGAGTTCTTGACAGATGGTATACTTAGTCTGTGTCCTGACGAACCAGTATAAGAATATATTCACAGATAATGACTTAAAGCACTTCTGTAAGTCGCTCTGGATAAGAGCGTCTGTTAAATGATGTAAATGTAAATGTATTTCCATGGGCGTTGGGTAGGATTCATATTAAATAAAGAGAAAAAAGCAAAAAAATAAAAAATAAATTAAAAAATGAAGAAAGAAATCCTTTTGATGAGGGTCTTTGGGTTTGAATCTAAAAAGTTGTGCAATTATAGTTATTTGAGGACTGAAACACAGACAGTGACATTAAGTTCCTCCATCCCATCTCCCCAATACATGTCTGTTTTCAGACTTTCATGTTATTCTTAGACAGAACACTAAAAGGAGGTCAAAACATTCTCTACAGATAGAGGTTTTTAAGACTGCTATGCTGTTTTAGATGAATCATCACCATAATCCGACATGTATAAATCATGTCGCTGGAATTCTGGGAAAGATCTGTCCTTAGAAAATGAGAAGTTTCCAGCGGTTTGCTTGTTTGATATTTGAGCACGTGATCTGACCGTTTGATTGGAATGTGATGGTGACCGGCCCTTGGCTGACTTGCAAGAAAGCTTTTAGACACTCGTAAATAAATATGGAGATGAAAGTAAAGGTTTATTACCTTACACATGGTATAAAAGTCCTAGGGGTGTGTGCCCTTGCTGCGAGAACACACCTGCAGTCATGGTTGAGTACCTAGAACTGTTTTCATTTCATGAGTTAGAACTAAATCACCAATTTAAAGATGCACCAGATATTATCCGCCAAAAACAATAACAATCGTACTGTAGATATTCTCCACATATGAATCAATAGGCCATGCAAAGTGCAACTCAACAGCCCTCAGGACACATATCTAGATTTGGCATAGTCAAACGCAAATATGTGTAAAACCAGAGTGTTTTTTTATTTATTTGTAGCTTTGTATTTAAAAGTATCAGGGGACCGTAGTGCTGCAGCGGTTATTGAACAATTTAAAACTGAATTCAGCTCAGTATTAACTTTTTAATTGAAATCAATATTTAGAAAAAATATACACTAGTAAAAATACTGTATAATACACTACATGTCCCTTCATTTGTCTAAAGTGGTAAAATGATTCTAATAAATTGACCTACCTATTGATAGGTTGTAGAGTGTATTGCATAGATAGGAAAATGTATGTCGGAGTGGCATAGTGGCGTAGTAGTTAGCACGCCCACCTAACAGGATAAAGGTCCTGGGCTGGAGTCCCTGTCTCAGCGAGGGGGTTTCTATGTGGAGTTTGCATGTTCTCCCCGTGCTTGTCTTGGTTTCCTCTAATTACTACGATTTTCTCCCACAGCCCCAAGACATGCATTTAAATTTTAGGTTAATTGGCTGTTCCAAATTGCCCCTAGGTGTGAGTGTGAGCGCGAATGGTTATGTATACCAACACATAACTGAAATGGTCTGGGGAGTTGTTGGATGTACCCCCCCTTCTCTCAGTGTTGGCTGAGATAGGCTTCCCGCCTCCACTGACCATAATAGAATCAAGCGGTTCAGCAAATGAGTAAGAGAAAGGGAGTTACATATTTTCCACCTTTGCTTGTCTCTCCACCTAGATTTCTGCGAATCACTTTTGAACAGCATTAAACATGCACCAGGGTGTGCCGTTAGATTCCATTACATTGTGATGTAAACCCATACAGGAACACAGTGTCCTATTTCAGGCCGTTTCAAAGCATCCAGCAAGTAGGAGAAAATTTTGAGAAAATTGTTTCTTGGTTGTTACTTAGTTTCTAAGAATGCATGGAGATTTATTTGTAGACTCCTGTGGTGCCGTCGATCAGCAGTACATATGAACTCATACTGAGTCAGGCTTCACCTGGAGCAGGGGTTTTAAAAACCAATTTATTTATAATTTTCTACAACCCACTCAGTGTTTAACCCTGATCACCCCTTGCTTTTTTGTTAGTGGCAGTCTGCAGTGCCAGAGTAGGTTCGGGTAGAATGGCTATAAGGGTGCGAGTTCACATTCCAGGACACACAGAGCACTTGGGCAAAACACTCAGGATTTAGTGTGGCTGGATGGTTGGACTGGATTGGATACTGCTTCAGTTATACTTGTAAGAAGGTTTGGATAAAATGAGTGTATACAGTATGTGTGTGTGTGTGTGTGTGTGTGTGTGTGTGTGTGTGTATGTATGTATATATATATATATATATATATGAGATATATGTACTGAACAAGTATAAATATTCATGTGAAATAAATAAGTGAATGCTATAAAAACTGTTGATTATTTCAACATATTTGAAAAAGAAAATACTGCTTTTAAAAAAACTCTTTAATGCACTGCCGGCGGATAAAGGTGATATCCTTGAATTTTTTTTTTCAATTATTTATGCTTCAAAAATGTCAATAGATGTATATATAGCAATGAGCATTGCTCCCTTTAGCAGAAATAACTTTGTGTGTTTAACACAATTACCCACCAGTCTCAGACACTGGTTTGCTGAAATACTCTGACCAGTCCCTTCAGATGCAAGATGTCTGAGGGTTTTGTTGAATGTACTGCCATTTTCAAGGTCCTGAGTTCGAGCCCTGTTGTCAGCAAGGGAGTTTCAGTATAGAGATTGCTTGTGTGGGTTCCCTCAGGGTTCACCAGTTTCCTCCGACAGCCCTGGTAATTAGCTGGCCCCGGTAATTTGCCTATGGGGGTGAATGTAGGTGTGAATGGATGTTTGTCCAAGAGGTTCTGCAGAGGGCTTCATTATGCTTGAGTAAAAATATATATTGCAACACAAACCCCACAAGTGGCCCAATGCATCGTGGGATACTGAATGGAAAATAGATACATTTTTTTTTTTTAAATCTGGGCTTTGACTAGGCCAGTTCATAACTTAAAAGTATATATACTGTACGATGCCTGTGAGATTGCTAACAGCACATAAG
The DNA here is from genome assembly GCA_028564935.1 of Neosilurus hyrtlii. Taxonomy (NCBI): domain Eukaryota; kingdom Metazoa; phylum Chordata; class Actinopteri; order Siluriformes; family Plotosidae; genus Neosilurus; species Neosilurus hyrtlii. The sequence continues at coordinate 13,620,628 of JAOUQZ010000012.1, forward strand.
CACCATGCCATTTTTTCAACAAACTTAAGCAACATAACATTTATTTCCATCCAGTATCGAGTTCAGTTTTCACCGACGTCTTGAAAAGATGAGGAAAAATTGGACCACTCCATAAAGTCTTCTCCAGAACATGCCAAAGACTTTCAATAAGGCCAGGAACATGGGGAGCCAATACATAAGTGAAAATGATTCCTCATGCCCCCTGAACCACTCTTTAATTATCTAGGTCCCCATTTTATATCCGTTCCTTCAGGGAAGAAAAGGTTTTTCCATATTATATGGAAATATTGCTGTATTGTAATATTGCCATTTAATGTTGCTGAGCCTCGACCTGACCAACTGGAGCAACAATACCATGGAGATTATATGCTGTGATCAAGGTTAAATGCACTCAAAAATATTAGAGTGTGCAACTTTTTTTTGGCTGGGCAGTATATATATGTAAAAAAAAAACAATTCTGGTTCAGTGCTGGTTTACATCACATTGACCAACTTAGACCTCATGTTATGCAGATCAGACAGACTTTATTCACATGGCCTGTGAATGTGTTGACAGGCTACAGTTTTCTCTTTAAGGCAAAACGTATATTTTTATAAACACTGTTAAAGCATTCTGGTCTGGCCATATATTAGACGATTGGTGGATGACAGAGTATTTTATCAAAGTGCCATTTTTAAAAAAATAAATTTTTTGAAATATTTTTTTAAGCTACAGGATCGCGAGCGCTGAGAAGAAGCTGCAGGGGAAATTTACACAAAACTCTAGTAGTCTGACGTCTGACACTGTATGAAATCCCTAGCTGCAGATGGACACTGGCAGATTTACACACACACACACACACACTCACACCCTTCTAGCTATTAGTCTGTCCCTCAATCAGAATGGATATTCCAGAGCCGAGGATGCTTATTTGAAATCTGACCCCTTTCAATATCTCTCTCTCTCTCTCTCTCTCTCTCTCTCTCTCTGTCTATCTCTCTCTCTCTGTCTCTCTCTCCACCTTGTCTTCTAGAGACAGGGCCTTGGAGAGCTTGTGTTCACAATTCATACTGTCAGATGTGTTTACCTAACCCAAGATATAGCCTGCAATAATTTATCTCCGTTTGACGGTTTCTTTTCCTTTTCACTTTTCGATTTTCTTCTTTCTCTTTTTTAATCCCTTTTTTTTGTTGTAGTTTCAGGTTTTCTCTGATGATACCATGTGCTTCGATTGTATTTTTACCTTCATGCCCCTTGTATGTTATTTTCTCACCCCAGATCGTAATAAAGGTGCTACCCTTTATTGTCGGTTCTCCCTGACTTCACCAGGAATTGTTCATTTGATCATGGAGTGGTGTGTGTGTGTGTGTGTGTGTGTGTGTGTGTGTGTGTAAGATGTGTTTGCCTCTGAAAAAGAGCATCTGAAAGGGGTCATAAAAGTGTAATAGTGTCAAAAAAAATTACACTGTTTGTGCATGCGTGTGTGCGAGCGTGAGTATGTGTGTGCATGTGTATGTGTGTATGTTTTTGGGTCTCACTTGGCAGCTGCTGTGTTATTTCCTTGGTTTGTCCCAGTCTGCTGTAAATCACTGTCATACTTGTCTGGTGTAAAGACATGAACCAGCTGCCTTACTACCATGCAAGACACTCGTCTGCACGCTCTGCCTTCCCACTGTGTGCGTGCACACTTATTTATGCATTCCCTCACCCCGTGACCCATGTACTGCACTTAAGTTTACAGTGATTGAGAAAGAAAATGTGTGCCTGCTACAGCAAACACATTCTCACAGTTTGGCCTCCCATGACCTGTAAAGTTGCAGCCAGTGATAGGAATAGATATGAGGTCGAGCAAACTGTGTTTCCTATGAAAACGCGGGTCAGGGTTCACCCTCATCTGTGCAGCCGAACAATGAAAATTCCTTGCTGATGCAATTCTGTAGCTGTGTGTATGTGTAAACCCATTTCATCACATTTCTTCACAGTCAAGTGTTTCCTCATGGACTCCCTGAGGAGTTCACCCTGGTTTTCACCTTGCTGTTGAAGGCCAAAGCCCTGAGGGATAATGTCTACCTTTTCCAGATATCTGATGAACAAGGGTACCCAAAGGTAGAGTCATATTCTTTCAGTCGGCTTTCTGCTAAAATGGCAGCCATGGTTTTGTACATAATTACCTAATTATCAAATAAATCAATAGATTTAAATAAATTTTAGCATGAGCTTCTATTGTAATTTGCTTCCATTTAAATTCATGTTGTCAGCACAGATTTATTTTCATTTGTTTTATTATTATTATTATTTGTATATAATGACATTACTGCTCCATTATGTTTTAATCAGGTTTTCTCTATCAAAGCCATAATGTATGAGCTAATTGTAATTATGTTTGATGATGAAGCATGGCAGAGTTTTAACTCGGCTTTTTTTCGTTACTGATTTCGTACGTGCTTATCTGTATTTATGTGTACAATTAGGACTCACATGATGCCAATTCAGTTTTACTGGTATAGCGCTTTTCACAACTGACATTGTCGCAAAGCAGCTTTACATAGTAAAAACAAATTTGCTAAAAAAAAAATTAACATTTCTTCTACAAACCCTTCACATCCCTAATGAGCAAGCTTGTGGTAATGGAGTCAAGGAAAAACTCCCTCAGGCGACACGAGGAAGAAACCTTGAGAGGAACCATCCTCATTTGAGGTGAAACCAGATAAAAATACAACCCATGTAGCAGAAACTTCACTATAGTTTACCATGGCTATCTTATAACGGTAATGGTAATTGTAGTCTAAAATCATTTCAGTAAAATATATATGACCGACAGTGAAAAGTCATTCATACCAGATATTTATGATTCAAAACTAGTAACGGTGATACTCAATTTTTGATTCTTGATACCCTATTTGATACCATGATTAAAAAAAATAATTAAATAAAAATCTCTAAACCACATGTACTACATACACTCTATGTAAAACACCCCAGCCCCAGCTGATACGCACTCATTTGGTGAACCACTTGATCCTACTACTAAGGTCGCGGGGAGGCTCTAGGCTATCTCAGCCGACACTGGGCGAAGGCGTTGCATCACACACAACCATTCACACTCTAATTCACAGCTGGGGCAATTTGGAACAGGCACTTCAGCTTAATGTGCAAATGTCTTTGGACTGTGGGAGGAGACCGGAGTACCTGGAGGAAACCCACATAAGCACAGGGAGAACATACAAACCCCACACATAAATGCCTGAGTCTGGGACTGGAACCCAGGACCTTCTTGTAGTAAGCTGAATACATATACAGTTGTATAGATATTAACCTCGTGGTCTGGCTCTACAAAAATCACATTCAACATACACAATTTTTTGACCATGTCAAAAAAATCAGACCATGCCAAATTCACGTAAAACCAGACTGGGACCGCCTCTTAGTTCAGACCAGCTCTGAGAATGATTGCTGTGTTCTCACCTGCATGAATGAACTTCACTGAGGGAGAAAACACAACACTGTTTAAAATAAATGGCAAAGAAGAACATTTATACATGTATATTCACTGCTGATGAATGGCTTTGTGTGTGCATTAGCAAGCTACCTCCATACCTACACTTTAAAACATGACGTTAAATCAACAGACAAGACAAATCATTAATTGCAGATACGTGTATGCTAATTAATCAAAACGTGCCTCCAGTCTTTCTCTATAAGTCGGATACAGGTTATTGGTTCCTGCTCTATCTTTCGCTACAACATTTGCCATTAATTTCAAGACGAGTCTTTCATTAAACCTCATCATGTGAAGTAAAACAACAGGTGCCCGTTTATTGCCTTGCTAATAATTAGAGCTTAAAGGCCTCTGAAGCTAATGAGCTAGAACTTATCCTTAACCCTTATTTGGACTGTAATGTTTAAAAAAAATCTTTTACACAGTTCTCTCTGGACCTAAACGGGCCGGAAGGTGCACTGACACTGCGGACGTCCACTGCAGATCAGGATGCCTGGACAACAGGGTGTGTGTTCAACGGAGATGGTGTGGAATCTCTGATGGACCTGCGCTGGCACAAAGTAGCTCTGAGTGTGCAGAAGAGTGCGGTATCGCTTCACGTAGACTGCAGCTCTATTGAGACGAAGCCACTGGAGCCTCGGGGCCATGTCCCGATTACTGGACACACGCTGATGTTTATGAAGGCCAGCAATGCCGCTCCTGTCGAGGTACAATTTTCTGTTTGCTCTGTAGCAAAATATGTACCATCTTATTTTATTTAAAACACCTGTATCCTGTTTTAATGTACAGTCATAGATCAATCAGAAACTAATCTGGAAGTACTGAAATGTATAAAAATGAAAGGGAGAAATAGAAAATTGGACAAAGGTAAAAGTTACAGATAAATTCATTCTATTTATATATGATATCATTCACATATTTCCTTTTTTTGTTTGTAATTTTGGTGTTTTGAATTGTATTTTTTTAGTTTCCCTTCTACAATGTATTTAACAACCTTTAAAACTAGTAAACAATCTTTAAACTTGAAATTCAATAAGGAACGTCTTTTTTCCATACGTCTTTTTTTTCACATCAGTAATAAAGGCATAGAGCTATTAGTGTGGAGATATCAGGGTGAAGGAGCGGCACGGTGGTGTAGTGGTTAGCACGTCCACCTCACAGCAAGAATGTCCTAGGTTCGAGTCCCGGGCTGGGTGAGGGCATTTCTGTGTGGATTTTGCATGTTCTTCCCATGTGTGCATGTGTTTCCTCAAGGTGCTCTGGTTTCCTCCCACTGTTCCAGATTACCCCCTAGGTGTGAGTGAGTGAGTGAGTGTGTGTGTGTGTGTGTGTGTGTGTTGGCCCTGTGTTGGACTGGTGAGCTGTTCAGGGTGTAAACTGGCTTTGCCCAAAGTTGGCTGAGATAGGCTACATCTTCCCCATCACCCTGGTAGAATTCAGTGGTTCAGTGAATGGCTGAATAAATAAAAAAGAAATAAATAATTCACAAAAAATTGAATGGAGGGAATATATATATATATATATATATATATATATATATATATATATATATTTATTGTGTGTGTGTGTGTGTGTGAGATGTTAATTTTTAGCATGAAGATGAATTAAAACAAATTGCATTTTCCCATTTTGAATAAATAATACAGCATAGCAGTTAACATGGAGAGGAATTGCCTCGTGTGCGTTGTATACCTTGGGATAAAAAAAAAAAAAACAGCAGCAGCCGACTTCCTGCTCCCCTGCTAATTGTGCAGAACTAATCGTGTAGAAATGTTGCTTCCTGCACACAGGCTACCTGCAGGCTCAGCCCTGGGCTTTCGGATGTGTGTGTGTGTTCTAGAAGGTTATCTACGGAAATGTCTGCAGAAGGATAACCACAGGCGCTGGTCCTTTGGGCTCATGTTACTCAGCTCTGTAAAAGCATGATGAAACCAGACCCTGGCAGACTGCCTTAACAAGCATCACCCATCACCCATGATTTATTCATCAGTTCTTCTTACTCCTTCATCAAATCAAGTTCGGACACACACATTCAGTTGAATGATCAGTCAGGTGGTCACATATACACTGTTAGGGCTTGTTCACACGTGATTTAAAGAATAACACAATTAACAATTAACACAATTTTTAATTACCTCAAGCAATTTTAAGTATGAGTGAGGATCGTTAATTACTGTCAGTAGGAACTATGTAAACAAACAAGGGGAGTAAATTATGCTTTTTTCACTTTTTTGAATTATAAATGTTGTACTAGCATTGTATAGCCATGTTAGACACCAGAGTGCCAAATAATGAGGTTTGCACATATTTAGGTTTTTCTTTTTGGCTGTTTGAGCTGACTGCAACTTGTTTATTTATTTATTTATTTATGTGGGGGCACACTAGTGCGTCACGGCATTCTGAGCTTTCTCATTAGCTGGCCTTCCCTACTGCCCCGCATGGACAGTAATATCTCCACACATCTCTGTCTGCCACCCACCTCAGCGGGGCTCTGCGGCCTCTGGAAAGGCTTCAGAAAGGCAACCAATCAGAGCAGAGAAATCAAAGAAAGTGGAAAGACCATAAATGGGAGGAGGAAGCCAAACAGGCTGTCCAGCAAGCACACACTTAGAATCAGTGTTCCTGAAGAACTGTGAAGGTTTTTTTTGGATTAGGAATTCTACTTTAGTGCTATAAATGTCTAAAAATAGGTATAACATCTGACCTTTAACAATGAAACGTATTTGGAATTAGTGAAAAATAAATATATTTATTAATTTAATACAAAAATATGTATACATTTTCTGAAAAAAATTGAAAAAATAGATAAAATAATTCATCATCCCTTTCCTCATTATGTGCCATTTTCTACACGTTGATTCTTAATTTTTACCCCATCTTCACCCTTATTCTTTTGATAAGCATCATCACAAGGTGTCCTAAGGTATTTTCATATATACATAAAAATTCATCACAAAATATAAATTCATGTATAAATAAAAATACAGTGTATATCAAAATGCTTGTATAATTAGTGACTCTGTCAAGTCAATTCTGCAGAGGAATCCATCTGCGTTACCTGCGTTAATAAAAATATTGATATTTAGCGCCAGCATATCGATGAATACGATACATCACTGTGTCGATATTTTTTCCCACCCCTTACCTTGAATGCCCTTCCATGGATTTTTTTTCCCATGTATTTAAGCCGTAACATACATTCAGTGTTACATATATTGATAACTTTATTCTGTCATACTGTGAGTTTGAATATTGTTTCTTGCACAAAGCAATATCATGCAAGTTCATGGTCAGAATCTCGTGTAACTGAGGCATGCAACTGCCTTCTTCAGACTCTGCCCCACTTCTCCTACTCGGCCATCTAAACAACCTTTAATCTGTGGTTACTGTACATCAGAGGTCTGCATAAATATGTGTGCTATTTCAGCATAACTTTATCACAGTTGTTTTGCATCTAGCATAGCTATATTGCTTTGATTTCTCAGAGGTGCATTTTCATTCCATATTTCCAAGCCGTATTAAAGTAGTTTTTTTTATATTTTCATATTGTTCAGAATAGTTAAGTGTTATTTTATTCAAATTGCTTCATATGGCATAGCAACATTTTCTGCAAGATTGCACTGCTTATGCAAGCTGTCTGAATCTTTTTAACCTGCTTATAAGCTCACATAAATGAAAAGCAAAAAGTTCCACACCTACTCATGTCACGTCAAGATAATATGTATGAACTGGTGGGCACTGAGTATTCAACAGCCTTACCGGCTTGAGTGACATGAGCACTTACTTGACTTTCTTGACCCGCTCCACTCTTGTGCCCACTTCTCCTTCGTTCCACTTTCCTTGTCCAGTGTCATTGTTTATCAAAAAATTTTCTGGACAAATAACATTCAACACTTATAGTTTATAGTTTTGTATGCAGTTTGGTTCTTATTACAGCTTTTTTTTTAATTACACTGCTGTTTGTTTTTCTTTTTGTCAGATGGATATTCAGCAGGTGGTGCTGTATTGTGACCCCTCTTTGGCCATCCAGGAAGCTTGCTGTGAAATTCCAGGAGCGCGGGTAAGTAGGTCTCAAACATGCACAACGGTAAGACGTTGATGGTTTTGGCTGATAGTTTTATCTAAAAAAAAAACAAAAACAAAAAAAAACAACAAACAAACAAACAAACAAAATAAAATTAAATAAAATAAATAAAAATAAAATTAGATCAGAATACACAATATACTACAGAGATGAGTATGAAATATCTTTCTCAAGAAATCAATATGGCAACTTGGCATGGTTTGGATTTGAACTCATGACATTCCAGTCGGTAGCCTGAAGCCTTAACTACTGAGCCATTAGTTTCTTAAAATAACAGGACGTGATTGTAAACCAAAATGTATTTTTTAACTCTATCATGAATAATTGCTTACATGTTTAAAGTGATTCTCTTCTAATGATGTACTTGTGAACAGGTGCATTTTATTTGTTTAATGGATTGGAATAAAACCCCACATGAATAAGAGTCTTATCAAAGATTTCTGGAACTGTTGAAAAGTTGAGAAAATTCCAAGCTGGCAAAACAGATTTTTGTATTTCAGTTCAACAATATGAGTTTCTGATGATATACTGATTATATTAACTTGTGTTGCTTCCAAGGTTCTGATTTTTACTCCAAATTGGGCTAGTTTTGGAACAAGGCTCTGGTGTACTTTGTTCAGTATAGGCTAGTTGAAAAATGCCAGTCCATCCTCCAAAGCCTTGGTTTAAAACTAATAATCTGATTTAATCAAATTCTTTTCTAGAATTTAGATTCAGGAGAAGAAGATTGAGGAGCCGATTGTAAAATGTTGCAAATTAGAAATGTGTGCACACCATCGTGATCGTGTTTTCCGCGCAATGTCTGGAAATAGAATGTGTCGCCTTTTCCAATGCTTAAACCTCTAAGGCTAGTTTAAGGTCTTTTTACAGTTGTTTCCTAGAAAGTTCTTGGGATGAAAATTTTACTGAGTATTACATTCATGCAGTCTGTACATGGCATTCATAGTTATCATCAACTTAAATTATTAGTTGCTTTATTTTTCTTTGTGTTAGTGGCAAATTGTCGTCATTTTTTGCAAAATATAATTAAACTTAAACATGTATTAGGTAATCTGTGTAACTAATGGAATTAAAATCCATCCGATCTGATGGGTCAGTAACATATTTGCAATGTTTTTTTTTAATGAATGTATTTTATAAACTTTAATAAATTTATATTTATTTATATAATTATATATATAATATATTATATATATATATTTGTGGGATAATTGATTTTGCGAGCCTGTGGTCTTTTTTCCAGCTCAATCAATTTTTATAGAATAACAAAGGGAATTGCAACATGTAGCACTTTAACATGATGATAATTTCTTAGTTGTTATTCAAATTGTAATTGATGTAAATGCCGAAAACAAGTAAACTTTCATGGCATAGTGAATGAATGTACTGTACTTCTATATGTCTCGTCAACAGGTACAGTAAACATTGTTTTTCTTTTTGTAATGACTATATATTAAATAGTAAATGTACTCTTTGAACACATGTAAAGCGGTTTATTTATAATGTTTTTTTTTTTGTTTTTTTTAAGTTGGCTGAATGTTTTCTCTTTCTTTTTTTTTTTGTTTTTTTGACAAATGGACTAAAATGCAGCTAATGTATCCTTTAAGTTTCATTTCAGGAATTTATTGAGACTCTTCTGGCAAATTATCCCAAAATATTGATAGTTTTGCTTGAGCACACAGCAGCCAAATTTTTTGTTTAAGAGTTAAGAGAAAAGTGAGATTGTCTTCAGGAGAGGAATGAGTCTCATTAGGCACTGGACACGAACAATATTTCTGCTGAATTATGCAGCAAGATGAGGACAGCAGTATGGCTGCGTGTAGGAATTGAGTTAGATATATGTTTTGGTTCAGCAGATCTGCAGGGATCCTCTGATTATTTTATTATCATTTTTTTATTTTGTATTATATTTATAATGTATATTTGGGGATGGAAGATGGGAACAATTGATGCTTATCACAGCTGGGGAACATGCATCAAACCGTTATCAAGAAAGCATGCAAAGTACACTAAGTGTCTTGGAAGAGCATGCAGAAAGAAAAAAATTACAAAATCTCAGACCCAAGCAGTGTTGCATCATGGCATCCACTTACATAAGGATGTCCTGGGGGCCCGAACTGGGCTTGAGTCATTTGTATTGAAGGACTGGGACTAGAATGCGGCATGTGTTTTTTCCCCCTCTCCAAAAAAATGGATCAGAGCTCTGACAGGGTTCAACCCGCTGAAATGCTAAGGTTCAGAGAAACGTTTCACTCCCATGGAGCCCACGTTTCACTCTTGCCTACAAAAACAGCATCCAGTCTCCTGAATAAAGACTAGAAATAGTCAAAATGAAAACCTCAGGAAATGCTTCCTGTACGATGAAAGGAGTAGTACAGCTTAGACCTTAACAGAGCCTAACAGACATTAATGCACCATCGTGGGGGTACTGATGAACTTGGAAACAGGATTCCTTCAAGTTTAATCTCTTAGACGCACCCTGCCTCCTTTTTATAACCCAATTGTGCCCCAAGCGTGCTCACAATCATGGAGCTTCACGCTTTTGTGAATCTCAGAGATTGCGGATATCGTGCCCCATTGTAAACCCAGGCTAACCAAATGCTCGTAGTTAGCATGGCCGGACTAGTCTTCAGTCATCTACCAGTCTTTGGTCATTCATAGGTCTGAACACTTCATATTAATAAAACATTTTTATTAACCTTACATTAAGAGAAGCATCTGATACATTCCTGTATTTGAGTCGTTACTATAGAAACAGTAAGGGATTATTATCAGTGCATTTATGTAAACCTAACATGTATGTAACAGCTGGATATATTGTCAGTGCGGATGTTCTAGAAAATAAATCCACACCTTCAAATCCAACATAACTGTGGTTAAAACAGGAAACATATTTCATGGATTCATGAATCTCCGTGCATTATTTGGGAGGGCAGGCATGTTCACTGTAACCGTGACACTAAACTACTCCCAGTCAAACATTTTAATGAGCCTTTTTAATGAGCCCTAGATCTTCAGCGCGTAGCGTTCTGTTGGGGCATATGCTCACGGCTCCCTGTGAGCAGAGATTAAAATGGAAACAAGGGCAGCAGATGCCCCCAAACAAACTTCAGGAAAAAAAAAAACTCTACTGTTTGCCTTGATAAGTTTCATACAAGGAAGAAAGCAATGTCTGGTGTCACATGGGGAGAGGGGCGCAGCATTTTATTTATATATTTATTTATTTATTTTAATTTTTTTGGAACAATCAAAGCTAGGTGCTGCTTTTTTATAAACCTTTTTTTTGTATTTTATTTATTTATTTATTTATGCTAGTTAAAAAATATACACAATACTGCCAGGCTTTCCACTCTTTAAATCTGCATATGGAACAATTGGATCGGTTTAGTTTGTTTAATAGTCTGTGCTTGATTTTCAGTGCCCCCCTGATGCACCTAAAAGTCGTCGAGCGGCAGAGAACCTGGTGGAGATTCAACCCAACTCTTTCAGCCAAGTAGGTGTCACTGAACTTTATTTAAGTTGCAACAAAACTCATCAAAAAATATAAAAACAACTAGTGTATCACATGTATAAATAATAATAATAATAATAATAATGGTGCAATGGTTATTACGTTTGCTTCGCAGCAAGAAGGTCACAGGTTCAACTCTGCACAATAGGCTGTTCGGCAGTTACAAATTGCCCCTAGGTGTAAATGTGAATGGTTGTATGTGTGTTGGCCCTGCAATAGCTTGGCAAGTTGTACAGGATGTACCCTGTCTTTACCCCGCGTTGGCTAAGATAAGCACAAGCCTCCCCGCAACCCTAATTAGGATTAAGCTCCTTAGAAAATTAATGATTAAATAAAACAACACAGTAGGAACACAGTTATAAATTATCAATGTAAAGTGTTGTGTGGGGACAGTTACCAACTACTACTTAGTATCTCACAGCAACTTGTATAAATAAATAAACATTAAAAAAACCTTAACATATATAAATAAATAAATTACAGTGTATATAGTAAATGGAGGCATGGTGACATAGCAATAGCACTTTTGTTTCACTTCAAAAGGTCCTGGGTTTAAGCCCCATGCCTGGCAAGGGCGTTCCTCTTTGGAGTTTGTATATTCTCCCTGAGCATACATGGGTTTTTTCTGGGTACTCTGGTGTTCTTCAACCCTCCAAAGACATGCGCATTATGTCAATACTCTAAATTGCCTGCAGGTCCTTGAGAACAGGGTTGTGCAACCCTCTCAAGTAAAGACATACAGTTCAACAGAATCCACAAAGCTTTACCTGGGTTTCCTCCAATTGCTCCATTTATCTCTCACAATCCACCCTAATGCACCCGAGCCTAGTGGCTCATCAGGGTGGTGTTTATCCCCGGTTTCCATAATGTATGAAGTGACTAGGAGTTCAATTCCTCCTAGATGGGACGCTAGTCCTTCGCAGGGTACCTTCCAAGTATTTTTTACTGGTACCCATTTATACTGCTGGGAGTACAGAGGCACACTTGTGGTTTAAACCTTGCCCAGGGGTCTTAGCACGGTGGGGGTCTAACAGGGATTCAAAACCACAACCTCCTGATCATGAGCCCTGCACCTAAACCACTATGCCACCGGCCCCACATTCTTCTTAATTATTCTATTAATAGTTATTACCTCCTCATGTGAAAGAGAAAGAGAAGGTGTTTAGCTGTTCAGGTTGTACACCACTTTTGCCTGGACTCCATCAGCTTGGAAGGGCTCCAGCCTTTCCGTGACCCTAATAAGGCATACAGCGGTTTGGAAAAATAAATATATGTGGTGGCGCAGTGGTGCAGTGGTTAGCTTGTCTGCCTCACTGCAAGAAGGCCTGGGTTCGATTCCCGGGCCGTTTCTGTGTGGAGTTTGCATGTTCTCCCTGTGCTTGCGTGGGTTTCCTCCGGGTACTCCGGTTTCCTCCCACAGTCTAAAAACATGCACAGTAGGCTAACTGGCTGTTCCAAATCACCCCTAGGTGTGAATGGTTGTGTGTGTGTGTGTGTGTGTTGGCCCTACGATGGTCTGGTGAGCTGTTCAGAGTGTACCCCTTCTTCGACAAGTGTAGGCTGAGATAAAACTGGTGGAAAACTTAAAAGAATAATGTTTGGGACAATTGTTATAAAGTACAGACCTTGGAGAATTCCTTCATAAATATTAGATGAATATCTTCTTAAAGAAAGCTTTACCAAGTCAACAACGATATGTCCTGTCTTTGGTAAATAACAGTGCTTAAAATATTTTGGTTATTATTCTGTTACATAATATTAATAATAATGTCTTACATAATCTTTGATGATGTCAGAGGTTTGGTGTTCTGGAGAAGTGGAGAATTGATTATTGTATTGGGGAACTGATCAGCACTGTGGTTAAAGGCATGGTTAAATTATTATTCTAAAATCCGTAGCCTGCATTACTCGCAGATGATTGTGTTGTTGCATAAAATGGACTGTGAACCATACAAAGCACTGATCAAATCTAGTAATGAGAAAGGGTCTTTAAGAAATGCTGAACTAAAGCACCTTCATTTGTCAGAAGCTTTTGATTAAGAAAGTGTTTAAAGATCGCATCTTCCTCCACATGGTCCAGATAACAGTACCTTAACTTGCATAAGCCTGTGTGCACTTATCTGCAGAATGAGAGCTGAAGACACAAGTATAAGTCCAGTGCTAATATACGTCAATGCGGCAGTGAACATATTCAGCGCTGTCCACCATGAAATGATCCATTATAACCCTGTGCAGATTAATGTGCTTACTGAATATGAATGAACAGTATTATCAGACTTACAGGCATGCAGGTTGGAAGGTGAATGATCTGCTTTATCATCAGTGTAGAAGCCAAATTATAGTTTTCATATCTTTTTTTGTTTTGTTTTGTTTTTCCCCCTAATTCCTTTCCTTTTTGTATTTCTCTGGCCTTCTCATTCCCTTTATCACTTGCAGCCTTTGTCTATTTTGCATTCAGAGTGAATTGTTGCTCCTTGCTCATCTCCCTTTCTGTTAATGACTTGAGTGTGTGCCCTGTTCCCAGCTGCAATCTATTTGTTCTCCGATGGCTCAGCTTGCGCTGTACATAAAGCTGCTCCGAACATGCCTTTTACAAACCAGAGGTTCAGCTCAGCAGTTATTAGCATATGTAACCTCAATGAACTTAGGTCTCTCTCTCTCTCTCTCTCTCTCTCTCTCTCTCTCTCCCTCCCTCTCTCTCTCTCTCTCTCTCTCTCTCTCTCCTCTTCAAGTTTTTTCTTTCCCAGGCTAATCTAAATAGGCCAATGTCTTTTCATTTTGTTCACGTGTTGTTTTCTGCCAGATCTAATTTATCAGCCAAGAAAAATGCTGGAAAACAAATGTTGCGACTCCCAACACCACATTACAGAACTTTTGAAATCCTTGAAGCAGCAGAGGTATACCTTTGGAGGATTTAGCTCTTTGGACTTGGATTGCATTGTGTGTTACAGAGCTGAGGAAAGGTATAATCATGTGGTAGATGTTTGCCCCATTTGAAGAGTCAGAAGTGCTAATGGGTTTAAAGCTTTGTTGTTGCCTAGGAAAATAAGCATGACCAACTACATGCAGAGCTGTGGTGTTAGGAAAAAATATCCCACTATCCCAAATAACAGACTGGCTTTTTCCAGATAGTAAACCTCAGCAGTATTTTTCTTTATTTTTTAATTTAACTTGGACAGTTCATCCAGTGATGATCCTTACTGTTCCAAGCACTGATTGCTTTTGTTTTTTAATTATTAGAATATTCAAGGCCAAGGGTTTTAAGGAATTTTATACAGTCTAGGCAATGTAGCTTCCTCATGTGTTAATGTACTGCCTAGCTAGTTTATTGCCTAGTAGTAAAATTTGCATATTTTGCTAAACATTCACAGTTACATATGTCATTAAAATACTAACAAGATAGCAAGTACTGTTGAGCTATTTTAACTTTTAACACTTTAGGTACAGTTTGATATACTTTGAATGTAAAATAAAGATGTTTAAATTAGACAATGGAGTCCAAAAATCTGGTACCATAGTGAAGATCAGGGTATTCTTTGGTAGATTTCTGTATATATGTAAATTACAGCCAGATTGCATTGCACACCAAGAAGGTCCTGGGTTCAAATCCTGGCCTCGGGCGTTTCTGTGTGGAGTTATAGCTTTACGTTTGATTGAGATACATGAGTTACAAAAGAAAAGAATATTAAGTGTATGAATGTTAGATGGTCTTTGGTTTGAGTCCCAGGCTCACCTCAGGCATTTCTTTGTGGAGTTTGCATGTTCTCCCCGTGCTTGTGTTGGTTTACTCCAGGTATTCCGGTTTCCTTCCACAGTTCAAAATGCACATTAGGCTAATTGGCTGTTCCAAATGTCCCCCGGTGTGAATGTGAATGGTTGTGTGTGTGTGTGTGTGTGTGTGTGTGTGTGTTGGCCATGCAGTGGTCTGGCGAGTTCAGGGTGTACCATACCTTCGCCCAGTGTCAGCTGAGATAGGCTCCAGCCTCTCCGTGAGCCTAATAGTATTAAGCGTTTTGGGCAATGAGTAAGTGAGAATGAAATATACTGTATATGTTCTTGTATTTAATGTTAAAAATGACAAACATGCTTTTTTTTTCACTTTTTATATACTATATAAGATACAAGTCGATTAGCTTTCTAAAGAAAACAAGTCATTTTTCTTTGTATAAAATGATCAAACTCTTATATAAGCTGTTATTTGTATGTTTTGTAGTAATTAATGTGCGTTTATAATTTACATGTGGCTTGCTTGTGCTTGTTTAATCTTGTCTGTGTTTTCCCTAGTTGCTTTGTAAAGCTTTGGTTCCTGCTCTCAAATATTTGTTATAAAGTGGAAAAGGAAAAAAAAATTAGTAATTGGATTATAAGCAAGAGGTTACTCATGGCAGAAGCTCATCTCTACGCATGTGGTAGCAGCCAGTAGGGGTCTTTTAGTGGGTTAATAAAGATGTATGTTCCTGAGAGATTTCTTTTTTTTGAACAGATTCTCATTGTTTCCTACCCTCAGCTTCTCTCACATCTGCCATGTGTTTGCTTGATCACTATGAGTTGCATGTGTTGTTTTTTAATGTACAGGAGTTTTTTATTTATTTATTTATTTTCACTTTAAAAAAAAAATACATCCAAATATGATCCAAAAAAGTGACTCATACTTTCTGCTCCAGTTTTTTTTTTGTTTTTTTTTTTGGTGTGCAGTACATAGAACAGTCATGCTGTTTAAACACTATACACTGTGTCAATCATATTAACAGCGGGGGATCAGAAATATTACTTTATAGCTCTTTCTAATATATTTCATATTTCTTTTAGTGTTTTGTCTATATATATATATATATATATATATATATATATATATATATATATATATATATATATATATTTATATATAAACCATCCTGAGTCTATTTTCCGTAGAACAGTGGTCTATATATATATATGTGTGTGTGTATGTATGTATACGTACATACTGTATGTATAGTATTGGGTTTGACTTTCTTTAAGAGGTCTCATTGTACATAATTGTTTATACTCTCACTGTATAAATCTTCCCAGCATCAGAATTTAGCCTCAGTTTGATATTGGTGGGTTGCAGGAACGTTGCTGGATCATCTGTTCCCAGTTACTAGAATTGTCTCAAAACCAGAAGTGGTAATGTTTATCCTGGTTTTTCATCCAAGTTATTTTTTAATTGACACAGTATGCTCAAGATTAAAAAAACTCTAGTCGTAGCAAAGCACTCCATTTTCTATCAGTTCTCAGTGAGCGTCCTCATGAACATCTTTTGCTGCACAAGTCTGGCCTGACCTAAAATGAGTGTTATTTTAATAAAGGCACAAATTGTTTGCAGGTAGGGAAACATAAACCATATATACCGTGTTTCCCCGATAATAAGCCCTACCCCGAAAATAAGACCTAGCTGAATGCAAATTTTGTTCCGCATCTTCCCCTCATTTTCTGTGAATGCAGGCGCGCCAGCGCTATTTACAGCAGCGCCGTGGAGGAGAGACAGAAAAAGAGAAAGTTAAGGGAACAAAAACGGTAAGTAAAGTATTATAAAGCAGGACTGAGGGACATGATGGGGATAAAGCAGGACTGGAGGAGAATAACAGTTATCATTTTACTGGTATTATCCTGTCTGTTTTGACCCCAGACATGAGAG
>JAOUQZ010000012.1:13638358-13654620 GCA_028564935.1 Neosilurus hyrtlii
GGAGGCTGGCGCCCATCTCAGCCGACTCTGGGCGAGGGCAGGGTACACCCTGGACAGCTCGCCAGGCCATCGCAGCATGAATAATACAATAAAACAAAATAAAATGAATACTGACTTGGACTGAAATCTAGATCCCATGACATATTTTTTTTTATCATCTTGTAAATGTTTTTCTGCTCACTCGCTTTTCAGTTTGGGATTCATATTGATTCTTATTTTGCTAGAAAGAAAACACAGTCCTGGAGGGGGATCCAGCACAGTTTGGTGATTTTCCTGTTCACAGACCAATGATTGAATTCACCAGGTAAATATTAGGCTGAATGGGGGGAAAAAAATCACCAAACTGTGCTAGACTGCAGCCCTTTAGGACTGGAACTGATGACCCCTGAGTGTGTAATGTAATGAAAGGCGTGAGGTGTTTTATGGCAGCGTTCACACGCTTTGTGTGTGTGCATGTTTGTGCTTGTTCTGGGTTTTCTCTTGTGCATACAGCCCTTTTCCCAGCCATCGCCGTCGGATATTACTGTTAATTTAACTCCTGCTGGAAGTGAAGTTTATACGCTGGGCAATTTCTTCAAAGAAATGCTCCGATGGACATGTCAGCCGCCTCTGCACTGGATGCATGCGCATACATGTTCGTTATTGTTTCTCACCCAAGCACTACCTATAATGTGGCATTGGGTATTGAACAGCACACGAAGTGTGTGCACATACTAATGTGTGTTAGTGGCTAATGAGATGCAGGCGGCGTGTTGGTGACTGATGTATTCCCAGCATCTTCGCATTAATCGTCTCGTGCGTTGCTATGCCGGCACGACTCGAGTGAGATCATCACAGGCGACTTAAACAAAACGCTATGCATTATTAATGCCTACATTCCAGGCTTGTGTTTTCACAACGCATCACTGTTATGGCGTTCAGTCTTGTGCATGCCTGGAGCTGTGTGGTCTGTTTGCCTTTTACTGCAGTATGTGTGTGTTGCTTTGCTTGGATCTTAATATGTTGCTTGGTCCTGCAGGCAGAACTGGAGATTAGGTGCTCAGCTTTATTTGCTGTAGTGTCTTTTATCTTCTTGTTTTTTTTGCACGACTTTAATTTTCAAAACGCATCATATGAAAAAAGAAAAAAAGAAAATCTCAGCATAATTTTAAATAACATTTCAGACCCATGATGAATCAAATCTCTCTGCCAAGAAAATATGATGCCTATTGGCTAATCTTCCCTCAGTCATTCCCTCAGGACCTGAACTGCAGCCAGTATTAACAGATAGGATCACGTTATACTGTAGCACACACACACTCGGTGTTCATCAGATTTCATTCCTTGCTATCATTTCCTTTCCTGCTGTCCTCCTTCTTCTCTTTCTTAGGGTCTCCCTTTTGCCCATTCGTCTTTAAATCTTTATGGAATATTTGTGTGGATGATTAATCCTCGTAACTGAAGCTTCGATAGAAATGTCACTGATGTAATACTATGTTAAAATTTTAATTCCCTCACCAGTCCCTTTAATAGGAACACCTGAACAGCAGCTTATGCATGCAGTTATCCAGTCAGCTAAATGTCAGAATCTCATCAAGAATCAGAAATGGGGGAAATAAATTTGATCTTGATGACTTGGCATGGAGTATTTCAGAAACTGATGATCTACTGGAATTTTCACATGCAACAGTCTCTAGAGATGAAACAAACAACAAAAAAAAGAATGGCTGATGAGAGAGGTATCTCAGAATGCGCAACATGTCAAACCCTGAGGCAGAACTGGACTGTTGAAAATCTAAAAGAAAAAAGAAAAACAAATATAGCCTGACCTTTTACAATCTTCAGTTCTTCAATTTGGGGAAATGTGTGTCTGGTCTGTCCTCAGATTCCTGTTTTTGTCTGACAGGAGTGGAACTTTGCAGATTTAATTCGTCCACTTTAATCCTTCGAACCCTGACCTACACAAATCCACCCCACCCTCCACTCTTATTTCCCCTTAAAAAAATCCTATTCATGTCTATTCATCCCCTGCTGATAAAGCCTCCTTCTCATCCAAGTCTCCATCTACATCCGCTGCCACACCCCTCTCCTCCAGAGAAATAGAACTGCCAGACAGTAGTTGCAGCTGTTGTTGGATTCACTCGACACATTACTGTCACTGTCATACACACTAACGTTCTCGCTTTTAAAGTCAGTCTTATTCTTGTTATCGCAGTTATTTAGATCACTTTCCAAATCCAAAAGGATCATGTGTAGTGCCTGGACAGCACTGACAAGATAGTGACTTATAATTGCCAAAACACTCAGATGAAAGTAGCTTATATTAATCTGAAGTAGCCCCTGAATCATTCAAAAGCCATGCATGCCTCCCAAAACCCTTATTTAACATTTCCTCAATATTTGCTTAAACCAGAAATGTTTCTGGTCAGCTATCTTTGATGGCTGCCCCAATTCTCTTATTTGTGCAGCAAGGAGAGTGGATCAATGAGCAATGAGTGTGGATACAGGAGAGCAGCCTTCCTGGAAGAGCTGCAAGCCAGGGTATAAATAACCTGCCTTTGCATGACATCAGCTGCTTTTGCACAGCTGGTCAGCTTAACCGGCGTCATCAGAAACAGACATCAATCTGCCTGACACTTCAGAGAAAGCAGCATCTCTTTTTCTTAAATTAAAACACATTTTCTCGATTCCGCACTCTTCACATCATTTCCTCATGTCTCTGCATGTTTTCCCGTTGGGAGGGGGTAAGACACAAGGATGAGACACAAGTGCGGGACACATGGATGCGATTTAAGGGTTTTGAAATGCACTACATGTAAAATGTGCTCTGTTTGGGTCAAATCATTTTACACCTATGCCTATTTATAGCATTGCAAGAAACTGGTTCACTGGCTTGCTGGGTATATACAGTATGCAGTACAGACAGGCCGGAAAACCAGCAAGGAGGGCTCTAAGGATTGGGTTTCTGTTGGTTCTGTGTTCTGAGATACTTTTCTGGTTGTAAAGGAGTGATTATTTAAGATGAGCTTGAACCAATCTGGCCAGTATCCTCACCTTTATTAACAGGACATGCTTTTTTGCATTTCTCACAATTCTGTGTAAACAGTTCTGTGTGAAAATCCCAGGAGATTAGCGGTTAGTGAAATCCTCAAACCAAACCACCTGGCACCAACAACCATGCCACAGTTGACGTCACTGCTCAGATTTTTTTTTTTTCACATTCTGATGTTTTAACGTAAAGTTCAACCTGCAAAATTTTATCTTTAGTGCAAAGGTGCAGAGTTTCCTGTTTATCTGGCCGATGTGTTTGTATTGACAAAGAAGAGTTTTTAAAAGGATCCTGACTACTATCTCTTGCCCATTTGTTTTACAGCCAATCCATGGATCAAAAGACTTGGCAGAAAAAGTAAGTCTCATAACCCAAGCCAGAAGAAACAACATTATAATCCAATCTGTAGAAAAGAATGTGCCACATGTGCTCTATTAGTTGGAGCTTAGACTGGAAGCTCTTCCTTACACACCGACACACCTTTGACCTGTCTGTAATCCAGACTAAATAGTGAGCAGGCGGATGAGTACGGAGCCTGGAGAGTGGATAGAATTTGAACGCCATCCGAGATTGAAAATTGAGATAATACACTGACAGCGGAATGATTTGTATGTTATTATGCAGCACCGATCTTCAGGGGCTCGCTGGTTTCCTGCCTGTTTTGTCGCTCATGTGCAATAACTGAGTAGTGCTTCAAATTAGCATACTAAACATCTCCTGTCAGTCTATTTCGCACTTCAGCTGCGTAGACTCTCAATCACTAATGGCTCAGTGAGGGAAAGCATTTTTACCTGGGTTTAGATGAAATCAAACAGTCTTTGTGTTGGGAAGTGATCATGTCCTAATGAATTAAAATGGTTTCATGAAATGGGGTTTGAGAAAGGGGTTCTCCAACTTAATTTGGATGATTCTAGGTGAGCATTTACAGCCAGAACACGAACGAAGAGTTAAAACTCGAAGTGTAGAATGGTATATTTCACATTTCCACCCCCTTCCCCACTGAAGCATGATTGGAAAGGATGAGTAAGTGCATTACTTGTGCCAGGAGAGTGAAAAAAAAAGGTCTTGTTTTATCCCGCTCTCTTGTCTCCCCTTGCTTTAGCATGCTCCAGTCAGTATGCGTTAACAGCCTGGTCTCCGAGCAGGACTTACTGGCGCAACGGGTGGTAGATTTTGTTTTAATTACGGCCTTCCGCTGTAAGTGTCAGCTATTTATGACTTGCTTTAGTTCACATGTGCCCCCTCCTGCCCGTGTAGCGCTCCAGCTGGCGTGTGCCAGCGCTGCCGTAGGGATCCTGCTGTTCTTACTGATCTTTATCTCCCGCGAGAGAGATAGGCCATGCTAAAGCGACGCACCAATGGACCCCCCATCATCCACCACCCCATCTACCCTACTCCTTTCCTTGCTGTTTACCTCTCTCCTTATATGCACCCCCCCCCCTCTAATCTTTCGTTTTTAAATTGTGCTTTACTGCCACCTTCAGTCCAACATGTGAAATTCTTAGTCTCCGTGTATTCAGTGAAAATGATTTGGCTTTTTACTTTCTCTCCTAGTGTGCAGGATGTGTGTTGATCACTGAGGATCAAAATGTGGGTATAACAGTAATGTGTGCCACATATATCTAGCATGTATTGCACAATATGCATGTATATGCCTTGGACAGCCATCCATTTTTTCATAATCTGCCATCGATAGTCACTTTAAAAGAGCAGATGTGACCAAAAAATTTGTAAAATGGATCTGCACCTCTTGATAGGGAGGGAAATGGTGTCACGCTGCATGATGCAGATGCGCTTCCACTCGGCTTGTGTAAGCACGCTCAGTATTTGTACAGGCCACAGTGGGTTGTTTGGTGTGTTGTGTTGTAACAGGTTCTCTTCTGTGTTGCAGCTCGTCCAGGAAGGGGAAACAGGTCAGCGTGGCCTGAAAGGAGAAAAAGGAGAGCGGGTAAGAATTAGCAATTTGTCGACTGTCACTGACATGCATTTGGCAACGCACATAAAAGCACAGCTGTCATTCATGGCCCAGACCTGCTGAGATTAGACGAGCGAGTCAGTGAGTGCATGGGGAGATTCATTTGTTTTGGCGTCATTAAGCTCTGGCTCATTAGAGACCGCTCCTTTTTTATTTTTTTTTTCTTTCCAGAGCATCTCTTTGAATAAGCTGACTTTTTTCCCCAAGCTTTCATTATTTTTGGCATTGTCTACTCATACATTAATAGCAAAGCCCATCTCCTTAATGGGAGGCTATGAGATGATCATGATAGGATATTAAATTGCCTTTGTGCTTTTCTTGGTCGGAACCATTAGAATACCTTTTAAGAGGATTATATTATACCACTATGCAATGATCCTTTCAATCTCTCTGCAGGGTCTGGACTGTACCGGCGCTGGAGTTCCTGGTCATGTACGTTCCTCACCTTTTCCTCCAGCTCTCATTTCACTTTCATTATTGATTTGTTATAAAATCAAAGGACATCATGACGAATGGGATTTTTATTTATTTTTATATTTTTTGCTTAACCAATGTGTTTTTTTTCAGTGTCCAGAAGGAGTAAAGGGGGAAAAGGGAGAGAAAGGAGAGTCGGTGAGTGTGTGCTTGTTTGAGATCAATGGATTGTTTGAGAGGTTCTGCTTGAGCCGAAGGATATATCTTGATCCTGTTTCCACCATTCGATTCAACCGTTCCTTATTCGCTTATATTTCAGGGTCTGTCTGGAAACTGGGAGGCAGCTCTGGGAATTAAGGTGAAAAATAAAGCACTAACGGTTTTACACTCTTCCTTTTGTGAGTGTGTGTGTGTGTGTGTGTGTGTGTGTACGCCTGATGGTTACTACGGTTTATTGAATTCAGACCTATTTAAAGTTCAGGAGAGCTATTAAAATGATCAGTTAGCTTAAAAGTAAAGCCCAGAGCTCAGCTGCTCATTCTGTGCTCATTCTCTCCATCACTCCTTAATTTATACTCCTTCTTTCCTCTTTTTCTTTCAGGGAGCTAAAGGAGAGAAGGGTGAGGTCGGAGTACGAGGTCTCACCGGAAGTCCGGGGAAAGATGTATGTCAAGAATTTCCATAAAAGCACATCTTAATTTTTAATGTCCTTCCTTTTTTTCCTGATGAAAATAAGTCAATATTCAATCTAATTGTCCTCCTTGTACCTTGCTACTTCTTAAGCTTGTGCAGGCAAGCAACTCCTCCATGGTCTTTTAAATCCATACATTCACAGTACACAGCTTTTTAAAAGCGTTATAAGGAATTACACTCTCTCTAAGCTGCTCGCTACCTCCGGTTCCATCTCCTGCAAGATCCCTTTAGAACTTAAATCTCCTTAATGCCTCATAGATTACCTTAGACCAACAAAGGCCCGTAAATCAATTCTCCATCATTGATTCTTTTAAATGAAGAGTCGGAGCGTATTAACCAAGATTTAAACAAGCTAATCTGTTTTTTTCTCTTTCTTTTTTCAGGAAACAACTACACTAATAGATTCACTACTTAGTGCATGTTTACATTTTCATTCCTTTTAGTTCTGGTTAAACCAACCTTCACTGATGTCCTGATTGTTTTACACTGGATAGATAACTCGTGCAGGGTTTTAGTAGTGTGTGTCATTGCTGTTGGCATGTAAATTGGCATAACGTACTGCCTTCTTTTCAGGGTCGCACTGGATCTATTTGCGTTGTGGGTCCTAAAGGGCAGAAGGTAAAAATGACTGATCCTTTTGCAATCAATTATAACCTGTAAAGATTGATTTTACACTTTTGTCTCTCACACTGCAGCATTAGCCATCGTTTAACTACTTTGATTGCTTTTTAAAAGGGAAACACAGGTTCTGTTGGTCCCGAGGGGCTTGCAGGAGAACCAGGACTACCAGGACCTCCTGGCATTGGCATACCAGGAAAACCTGTAAGTCTCATATTACACATATCCCTACATTTGTTTTTGGCTTTGGATTGACTAGGTTGTGCATCATATTACCCCCCAAAAAAAGTATAAAACACTTACATACATGCATTAATCGCTTTATTAGGAAAACCATACCAATACTGGGTAGAACCCTGTCTTTGCTCTCAGAATAGCCCTGATTCTACATGGATACATACAAGATGCAGGAACCATTCCTAGTCCACAGTGACATGATTGCATCGTTTACTGCCGAATTCACAGCTGCACATTACTACGACAAATCTACTGTTCTACTACACCCAAAAGTGCTTTATAAGATTCCAATCCGGTGCATAGGAATGCCACTGAGGTACCCTGAACACCTTGCTATGTCAGTGGAACCAGTTGGAGATGATGTGATACGGCGTCTTACCAGCCGTCATTATGAAGTAGCCATAAAAAGATTTGTATCATAAATTATTGCCATGAAACATTGCATTTGTTCAGCAGCAATACTCATATAAGTTGTGGAAGTTGTGGCATTTAAATGATGCTCAGTTCGTAAAATATGTGGCCAAAAACATTCTCTACACCATTCCACCACCGCTACTAGTCCATGGGCCTATGAATGCTTGCCGTTCAAGACTAACCATATCGTCTGCATGCTGCAGTATAATTCAAAATCTTCAGCTACCCAGCTTTGGTGCCCATTGTAGCCTTAGATTTCAGTTTGCTGCTTATAACATTGGAACCTGTTGGTTTTTTTTACTCTTATAGTCCAACTCACTTGTCGACCTCAATGTTTTAGCTGTTGTGCATTCTAAGATGCTTTTCTGCTCAGTATATTTATAACTAATGGTTATTTAAGTACCTGGGGTACCCAGAGGAAACCCACGCAAGCACAGTGAGAGCATGCAAACTCCTTACAGAAACGTCCTCGCCAAGCCTGAGATTCAAACCCAAGACCTTCTTGCTTTGAGGCGGACATGCTAACCACTTTACACCACCGTGCCTCCTGCTGTTAGTTTTATTAAGTGTTATCATTGCACATGGTTACCTCAGAATTGGCATTAATATTTCAATACAGTCTGATATGGCATTGCATTTATTTTCAATGGCTGATTGAAGTAAAAGACTACTGGACCCCTTTGCATAATGACTTATGACACACTTCATTGTAGTAATGATGCCTGATCAGCCGTTTGTCATCGTCTTTTTTTTTTTTCTTTTTTTCTTTCTTTTTTTTTTACACAGGGGATTCCAGGCCCACCTGGATCAAAGGGGGACCAAGTGAGTGAAACCAAATTTGACTTATTATTGAAAGAATTTGTCAGACCGAAGTACAACTCTTTCTTTTCAGCTCTCCGCATGACTACATCATAAGTAATTTCAAAGAACCATGTGTGATCAAAGGAATATGTGTATTTCAATGTTTCAGGGGGATTCTGGGATTCCCGGGAAGGATGGAACAACAGGTGATCCTGTAAGTTTAAAGATCCTTTCATGCAAAAAAGGTTCATTTTTCAGGTTTTTTTAATTTTTATTTATTTAGACCGGTACTGAAGGCACACGATCAATCCCACATCATCATCAATGCCACTTCCACTAATGTCATTATCTCAGTAAATACACTATAATCTGTAAGTAGATTTAGGTGAAGTGGGAAAGCTGATGAACACCCTGGGTTCACTTTTGCGATGTGCTTTGGGTGCTTGCAGGGTCCAAGAGGTCCAGGTGGCTCCAAAGGTCAAAAGGTGAGAAAACAATAGATGCAGATTTACATGAATTTAAAGATGGATAAACAACAATTTTTTAACTATTTAACTACCTCATACTGATAGATCGCTCTCTTATATGTTATACTTATTTACTTCATTTCCCGAACCGCTTAATCCTAATAGGGATGAAGGGAGGCTGGAGCCTATCTCAGCCGACACTGCCAAAGAGTACCTGGAAGAAATAAAAAAATATGTGAACACTATGCCTGAAAGGTTAACTGCTGTAATCAAAGTAAAGGGTGGCCACACTAAATATTGACTTTTTTTCTATGTTTTTGTTTATTAGCCATACTTTTACCTTAATATACTTGTCTGAATGATTTTTTTTGGTTGTCGTTGCCTACAATAGCATTTTTCAATAAATTTTCACTAAAATTTTTTTTACTTCTTTTTATAGGAGCCCTTTTAAACAAAAGTGGTGGTGTATAATCTGCACTGCACACTACTGTATATTTATATATATTCCAGTTATACGTTGATTGAGTATATATTAAGAATAAATAACATGCAAACACAGCAGCGTTACACTCTCATCCTTCGCTCACATCTCTCAGTCTTATCGACTGACTCCAGGAGCTGACCATAAAGACATTTATTTCTATTTCTTGCCAGTGTTTATTGTATTTATTACATTAGTCACAATATCCTAAACAGGGATTTTGTGTAAGCAGTGCCAGAATTGTGTGTATTCCATCAATTGTCATGAAATTGTATATATTCTTTTGAATAAATGTTAGTTATTGAATAAAGAGGCAGCATGGGCACTATAAGTTAGATTTGTTGATTCATTTTCTTTATAGCTGAAATTGAATGAAAGTTGAAAACGTGTATGTATAAAGTATACATGAATAGATTTTAGAAAAAGCTGGAAATTATATTCACAGTAAGGCCTAATTGCCAGAGAAATTGATTTCAACTTAACCTTTGCGTACATTAGGATGTCTATCAAACTCATGTGAAAGTGTTATCATTGACTTTTTATGGCAAGATTACAGGTCAGAAAACCTTGGAAGATATATTAAAGCAACAAACATTTGCAGTTTAAATGTAAGGTTTTACAGGGAAGCCCTCAATTTATTTTTGAAAAACTGAAGTTTAAAAACGCATACCATTATGTCTGTCAAACCTAACGTACGCAAGGAGTGTGTAGTGCTGTCCACTGCAAATTTTGTTAATTGCTCAACCACAGCTGTCTTTTGTTGTGTGTAGTACGAAAGTTGTGGGTTGTAATAAACATGTAAAGGAATTTGAAAATGACTACTTTTTAATTTTTTATTCCCATGTTACAAAAAAAAACAATCCCTGTTTAGCATATTGTAACTCACATATACATTTACTTCATTAAGATATATATTCGCCTTTGTTTTTGGATAAAGTTCCTTTATATCCCTGTGTTCCAACATCATACAGACTCATTAAAGCGATTACTGTATACAGTTCAAGGACGTAAAACTTTTTCAGAATACTTCAGACAATCATTTGTCTTAAATAAACACATCATTCATTTTAATAATGAATGTGAAATAAAAGAGTGCCACAGGTAAGGGTTAGGGTTAGTTTAATATTCATTCATTCATTCATTTTCTGAACCGCTTATTCCTAATTAGGGTCGCGGGGAGGCTGGCGCCCATCTCAGCCAACTCTGGGCGAGGGCGGGGTACACACTGGACAGCTCGCCAGGCCATTGCAGGGCGTTAGTTTAATAATGAATGTGAAATAAAACAGTGCCACGGAGCTGCAACATAGCATCTGGGTGCAAGCTGAAATTATTCTGGCTTCTAAACCATGATATATTCCAGGTGAAATTCTAAATGTAATCATGTGTTATTGTTAGCTGTCTTGGCTTTCTTGCAAAAGTTTAAATGGTATGTATTAATATCTTTTACTACCAATGTTTTCAGTTCTTGATAAACAGGAAAGTGAGCTCAAGTGCAGTTCGGTTGTAAACAGTCTAAGGCAGCTTGAAGAGTGTTGAGAGTGCCATTGTGTCCCATATCCCCGCATTGTGAAATGTCCATTTGAATACCTTTTTATATGTTTGAAAAAAAAAACATGTTGTGTGACTACATTAAAGTGATTGATTCTACTGAGAGGTGTAATGGGGGAGCTGTAGAGTTACAGCAGAAGCAGCCTCGTTAAAATCTAAACTTCATGAAAGTTCACAGAGCAGTTATATTAGAAATGAATGCCTCACTCCGTGTACAGGACTCACACAAGCCACATCTGGATTTGCGTCTGGTTTCCGCAGTGCTGCAATGTTCTTTTCATCCTTCTGTCTTGGTTTCTTCTCCTCTGCTTGACCCCAAGCTTCATTCATGTCACTAAACTAAATTAAAAACATGACTCATTATATTCTCAGTACTGAAAAAAATATAAACTATAATAATAATCGAAACAAAATTAGCTTGAGCGATTGTCAGTTCATATGTTATTAAATTTGTGTAAATATGTGTACATGTAGGAGACCCTTTGCAGTCATGTAAACCTTTTTATTATTATTATTATTTGCATATATGTATTTTTTACATATAATCTCTTGCCAATTCAAGGGTGAACCATGTGAAGTTTGTCCAGTGCTGCCAAAGGATTTAAGTGAAACCACAATCCTTCAGGGAAAGCCTGGTCCCAAAGGAGAACCCGGAGCACCAGGCCGAGGAGACCAGGGTCTACCTGTGAGTTCCTTATTACTAGTATATATTACTATATATGTATCTATCAATCATTTCATTTGGAAATGTCTAGTAAGTCTAGGTGGCTAGTCTAGGTCTATCATTTACATGATAAAACTAGTCATATCCACATGATGTGTGAATTGATGCAAAATCTGAAGGTCCCATGACCACTGGCCGTTTTTATTTATTTATTTTAAGTTTAAAAGAGTATAGACTCGTGCTTTGTGTTCCATGTGCAGCAGTAAGTCAGTTTATTATCTTTCCTCGCCATGCTCCTCTTTCACATCCCAATTTTTTAGTTAGGTTATCTTGTGGGAGGCAATCCACACCTCGCGTTTTTTTTTTGCTTTTACTTTCTGAACCGATGGAACGATGTTTCAAGCCCGCTGGGTTTATATCCAATGAGTAACGATGCCCTTATTCCTCTCGCCACCAACCAAGCCACATAATCATATTCTATCTCACATAATTATAGCCACTGGGAGCGTTTTTATAACTCATCTGTTGAGGCCTGGTGATTTTTCTCTAAACTAAACCCCATTCCATTGTCAACAGCAGCAGGTTCCCCCCACCCCCCTTCCATCACACTCGAGGAGGTAGAGATGAAATCTTCGCAGCGTAATGTGTGCTTTCGGCTCTTCCATCTTTTTTTGTTTTTTTAACCTATTTAGTCTGACTGTCTGTTCCACTGTCTGAGAAGGATAAACTCGGCCAAATAGGAGGCTGCTTGGCCCACTATAAATCAATGCATGAGTGTTTAAGCAAAAATATAAACACAAAGAAATAAATTTGATTTGGAGAAATTAGGTTAATGTGCTAAAAGGAGTTACGAGGTTTTTCTACAGCTGTTAATTTATAGTCGCAAAGATTTTGTCCCATTAAAACCAAGCAAGTCAACAAGCAGTGTGTTGAGGGATGGTGAGCAAAAAGCTAGCTAGTCTCTTGGCCAATCAAATTTGCCATTTACATACATGAGGTCAAAACAAGAAAAGTAGGCCACTGAATGAGTAAATAAGAAAATATGTGACCTTAATAACTGGGGTGGGGAAGGGGATTCAGAATCATACAGTTTTCTTACTATCGTCCTTGGATATATATACCTCCGTGTGCTGTACAACATTTTTACGACAGTTTTAGGTTAAGTATATGGCAGTTATACACCAACCCCCTATCGCGGGAATTTCATACAAGGGTTTTTTTTTGTTGTTGTTATGCAACAGTTCTATGACTTTCATTTAAAAATTGTACGAATGATTTGCAGACCTGACTTATGTTCCCATTCACAGGCGTACAAAATTATATTATATTTGAACACAGCGACGCAGCTTTCAAATCCAACTCAAAAAACTCAAATCCAAGGAAACGTCCGTCCCTTCTGCCGTAGCTCCACTAAATTTGTATAGCGACAATAATCGCAGGTTGTTTGTAGAAGGGGCTTTACAAAGAAACTTGACAGGTTTGTTTGTAAAGTGTAAGCTTAATGAGGGATGAGTTTTGTTTGTCAACCTTTTCTCGACACACTACTTAAATATCCTGCTAGGTTTTGGGTAAACACTTAAAGATAGTTAGCAATGAAGGTACAGAATAGTTAGAAATGAAGTTAGAGACAATATTCTAACCCTAGTCATATATGGACCTGGGGAAAAGAGTAGGATAGATGGAGAGAAGAGAGAAAGGCAGGAATATAGAGATGGAGAGAGGTAGAGATTGAGTAAGTGTGTGAGTGAGTGAGTAGCATGTGTACAACATAAAGTGATGCAATAGAGTAGTGACACCATGGAGAGTAACATGGGGTTAAGTTGAATCACTACTTTTTTTTATTCTTCCTCTAGGGCCCTACAGGGAACGACGGAAAACCAGGAATAAAGGTTTGTATCCCGTTTTAATGTCAACCTTAAAAAAAGCATGTTTTTACCAGTAGAGCAGGAAAATATAACTGTAATGAAAGCGTCGAAGTAAACACAGTCCTATCCGATGATGCAATTTCTTGTAGTTGCCTTGTACAAGGTTGTGGAAGTGATTGGATATCTCTAGGGGTGGGGCTAATTACAAGTCCAGTAGGGTTGGATTTAATGTTTTTTGCCAAATGCATCTATTCTGTAGAGTATAAAATGATTACACATTTTGCTGTATGATTGCATAATGTCAGACTTTATCTAGAAAAATATCACAATGAGATAATTGTGAAAACAATCATAATCGTCAGTCTGTTGCAAGACATTCACACTCATTGATATACACATCTCTGGGCAATTTAGATTTGCCGTTTGAACTCATTAGTCTATTTTTTGACTCTGGGAGGAAACCGGAAAGACTATGGAAAAATCTGGGGACCATGCAAAATCCACATAGAAAGGCCCCTAGCTGAGTTTCGATCCTACGATCTTCTCTCTTTGAGGGAGCAGTGCTAGCCCCTGCACCACTGCTAAAGGTGCAGTGGATATCGCTGAATGTTCCCTGAGATGGAATGTGGAGGCGAACAGTTATTTTATTATATGCTACACAGGAACATAAGAAAAGTTGTTTTTTCTACTTTGAAATAATTCAAGCAGTTTGCAGGGTGATTCAGAATGACAGCAACTCATGTTTTTGTGATGGTCACTTATCCTCTTTTAAAATCAAAACATAAAGCATAAAAATCTTGTTTTTGTTAGTATAATACTGAAACACCTTCATGGAGTTGGGTTTACTTTTGTTCTGTTGCTATATAGTCATTGTTGAATGAGTACACTAAACAGACCACCTGATTTTCATTTGTCATGGTTAAAACACGTAAATGTAAAATGTGGACATCTCATTTTAGTTTGCTTTTCCCTATGTTTCTGTGTAGTTTATAGTTAACATTTTAAACTGAGTTAAAGAGATGTCGTCATGCAGCTCTGAGCCTGCTTGTGTGCACTGAGAGATCACTTGCATCCATCATGACAAAAAAAAATTTAAGATATTAGCTGTAAAAATCTTGCTTTAATGTGCTTTTTGTGGTTCGTTCCCTGTATAGAATATACTAAAATAATTATGCACATCAGGCTCAGTGGATGCTGCTCAATCTTCTTTCTTAGGGACTATTTGGTCACATCTACCTCACCTTTGAAGCATAAGGCAGGATATAGGGGTAAAATTTTCCAAAATGGGGGCATCCACACCCACCCTATACTTGAACCCATTAAGGGTTAATCATAGCCCATTGCATGGCTTCCCCAGGACTTGGTCCAGGAACATACTGTACTGTTTGATCATCCCTCTCGCTGGACCTGAGAATAAAAAACTATATACAATATACTTCTGTATTATGGAATTTGACAGCCAGGCAGTTAGGCAGCTATGGAAGAAGCCCTTAATAGTCTGCATAATGAAGGTGAGCTATAAAGTTCCCCAGTAATATGCTTCTTTAGTTCTGGAATTAGCTGTATTGTGAGGTATTAAATTATCATTACAGCTATTTCAGAAGCATCAAAGAAGAACACCTATAGAACAGGGTCTATAAGTCTTTAGTTCACATCCAAGAACTACCGTTATTAAATCGTTTATCAAGAAGTGCTTCTGACTTGACACTGCTGAAAGTGTTTTGACATGCTGTGCATCTCCATTGTGTCCTCCATCTTTATTCTTCCTGCTTTTAGTTGTGAAGTGTTCACAGAGAACTGAATGTTTCATCACTGTTTGTTTCACAGGGAGAGCGAGGTTTAGAAGGGGCCAAAGGGGAGAAGGTGAGTTTGGACTTTTTGCAGAATTACAGTCTAAAGATGAAGCGTCTCTCTGCTGCACAGACAGAAATACTCAGGCCGGGTTCCCAGACTCATCTGTCATATTCTGTCCTTGTCAGGGCGAGCCGTGTGTTATGTGCCCCACGGATGGTGGAGTTTCCAGCCCTCAGAATCTGCAGATGAAGGGGAGCACAACCGAGCTAGCAACGGGACAGAAGGGTGAACAGGTGAGTTGTGTTATTCCTGAAAGAAATTGTTTATTTTCTGAACCGTAGGAAGAAATTTAAATATAGAAGGTGGATCATATTAGGTGACATGCACTACACCTTTATTTACATGTGTACGGTTTTGTGCAGTGTATTTCCCATAATCACATTTTCCATGCTTTTCCCTATAGTTTTATTTCAAAATATATAATTATTAACTTTTTGTTCTCATTTTCATCCTCAGGGAGGACCAGGTTCAAAGGGTGAGCCTGGACCAAAAGGGGAAAAGGTCTGTCTTGCTGAACGCATTTACCTTTTAATTACTCACAAATTTGCTGAACCACGTAATCCTACTAGAGTCACAGGGAGGCTGGTGCCAAACCATCGCAGGGCAGCACACACAACCGTTTGCACTCAATTTGGAACAGCCAGTTAGCCTAATGTGCATGTCTTTGAACTGTGGTAGGAAATTTGAGTACCTGGACGAAACCCACAGAACCACGAGCAGAACATAGTTCCTTCTTGCTGTTAATCAGATTATTTGTTAATAATAATTATAACTTAATAATAAAGTAAATTAGAATGTTATCTAAGGCATATAAAGAGGGCCATTATGTCATAAAACTTTAAATGAATCAGTGCCAGTAATGGTATTACTTATTTATTTATACGCATAAACATACTCCACTACCGAGAGCTGATACCACATGATGCAATGTGTACATTGCTGTCTTAATGAGCAGACAGCACAAAACTGACAGAAATCTGGACATACTGCATGATTAATGATGGCCATCAAAGCAAAGCAGTGTGTTCTGTCAAAGCATCACAAAGAACTACAGCATCTTCCGAAATATGTCATGTCATGTCATTTTCTGAACCGCTTAATCCTAATTAGGGTCGCGGGAAGGCTGGCGCCCGTCTCATACTCGCAGAGTACACCCTGGACAGCTCGTCAGGCCATCGCAGGGCAAAAACACGCTGATGGCTA
>JAOUQZ010000012.1:13668616-13702810 GCA_028564935.1 Neosilurus hyrtlii
TATATATATATATATATATATATATATATATATATATATATATATATATATATATATATATATTCTTGCAAATGCATAGTGTATACCTCAGGGCATTTAGTGCACAACACTTCTGCAATCGCCGTTTCTTCTACCGCTGTGAAGTCCGACTTTTCGCAGTACAATGGCGCCCCCTGTGTGAGGATTTATTACATGTTTTTATTTTTTCCCCATGAGTAAGGTTTTATTAAGCAGAGCACATTTTGATAGATATGGACATAAACTATGCGTGCAGGCTTTTATTAAGTTTCGGTTTAATTCCCCTTTAACACCACACTCATCTGGAATGCATTGTGTGTTATTTGTTTTGTAGGGAGAACCAGGAGACTGCAACTGTCCACATTATCCATCATCTGGAAGACCTGTGAGTTTCATCACAGTATTTTATTTATATAAATGAGATTGTTAAGCTGTAAACTTTGACATGCATGCTAACTTGCAAATGCTTTATCCCACTGACCAAGGCTTTTTTTTTTTTATTTTATATCAATGCAGCTGCTGTCAACTACAGAATTATTGGTACCCTTAAAAAATAGACAGGGAGTACTGTTCTAGTAAAATATTTAAGGACAGGTTGGTGGTGATGTGTCATCATGCCAAGTTGAATATTTTTCAATAACAGCATGTTGTAAGATTTTTTTATTTTATTTTTTTATACCATAATAATTTTGGAAATGAAACAATGTTAATGGACAAGTGTGCTTGCATGCACAGGGAATGAAGGCCCCTTTTTCAAAATATTTTATAGTTATTTTTTATTTATTTATTTATTTTTACATTCAGCGCACCTGCAGTATAGGTACTATGTAATTTGGTAAAATAGAAATTATAACTTTTTTCAATAAGCTCATTAATAACTAACCCTAACCTTTACAGTCAGCACTTTAATATAATTACTGTAAACACTGCAGTCAGCACTATTACTAAAGCTGCGGTTAGAGAAAATTCTTCACAACCTCCTTTCCAATCAAGCAGACTTTGATTTTGGATTTTGATATACTGTATTAAAGTATTAATTCTGCATTTAACCCATCCAAAGTGGCACACATTGCAGTGCCCAGGGAGCAGTTGAGGGTTAGGTGCCTTGCTCAAGGGCACTTCAGCCATAAAGGATGGGAAGGAGGAGCAAGGTGGAGGAAGGGAAGGTGCTGCTCACTCCCCCTGCCGCCACACATTTTTTTTCTGCTGGTTCGGGAATCAAACCAGCAACCTTTTGGTCCCAAACCTACTTCTTTAACCATTAGGCCATGGCTGCCCCCACTGCCCCCACAGACTGTGGTGTAAAATAAAGTAAGACACATGAATCAGGTGTGCCAATCAAATTATATATGATTGATTAGATATTGTTCTTCCAAAATGTTCCAGTTGTTGCTGGTGCTGTTGGCATTGTTTTCCTGTTGTTTCCCTGAAAAACAGCCTACCATTTCTGTCCTCTGACGGTTTCTACTCGACTTGAATTCCAGTTGACAGATTGCAAACTTCCAGGACTTCCAGGAGTGCAAAATAAGTGCAAAACTTAATATGCTGATAATTGGTCATATTTTTATACCTTTATTTGTTTGCATGAAGGGTGTCAGTGATTCTGGAGTTGACTGTATGCAATTTGTATTTTTTGTTTGCTTGTTTTTTTTTAGCGTGCACCCCAGTGGCAAATGTGTTCTTGGCATATAAGTCCAAATAAGATATTGCTCAAGGTCACCTTGAGGTGACTTGGAATTCCAATGTTTTTGTCTCGCAGGGTGTCCCTGGTGGCTTGCCCGTGTTGCAGTCTGGTCCTCAGGTCTGACTGTCTGTTCTTCAGCTCTTAGCTAATTAATGCACTGGTTATCAAGCTCAACTTTCTTTGCTATGCTAACAATTTGTGTCTGATTAAAACTCTAATCCATGTTTAATACATTCAGATGTATACATATGCATTTACAATATGTAAATATGTTAATTAGGGAACACATTTCTGGGCATACTTTTTTAGAACAACAATAAATAATATTGTAGTGGAAAAATCCCAAAGTTCCTCTTATACTACAGCAGTTTGTTAATGATTATATATTTTCTCTTATTAATGAACAAACCATCCTACTTTTAAGCCATTTATAGATATATGAAATAGGTTTTAAGCAACCACATAATGTTTATTCATTCATTCATTTGCCGAACCACTTAATCCTAATAGTCTTGACGAAGTTGGAGCCTACCTCAACCGACACCCTAAACTGCATGCCAGTCTATCGCAGGGCTAACACACACACAACCATTTACACTCAGTTGTATAAAAAGAACAGTACAGTATATGTATTATATCCTTTGTCCTTTATTGTTTTTCCTGAAGTTTATTAACATGTACAATAAGGTTTAAAAGTCCACGAACCGAAATAATATTATAATCATTTAATTAATCCACATTATTTTGTATGGAATATATAATCTGTAAGAATACATTGTTTACAATGTGACAACTATGTACATATCTCAATGTTTGTTCTGCCCCAGTTTTAACTAAAAATGTATTTAAAACCACACAAACACACACACACACACACAAATAACTATTAATCAAGAGACTACAAAACTCAGAAAACAGATTTGAATTCTGACTTTAACACATATAAGCACAGAGTATAAAATAATTTGAAGGATTGATCAGGGCAGAACTCAAGCAGGTGGGGATCAGCCCCCTCTTCTCTACTCGTTATGTTCCCCAGTCCCTAACTTTCCCAGATCTTATTAAATTAATGGATTTTCAACGTAACAATTTATTGAATATTCATGATTTCACATTTTCAATGTTAATAGGGTTAGGTTTAGGATTAGGGTTAGGTACTGAGGAACATAGACACTGGGGAACATAGACACTGGGGAACATAGGTACTGGGGAACATAGACACTGGAGAACACAGATATGGACCCAAGCAGGTGTTGTAACCAAGACAGCATATTGAACAGGTGGGAGAGCAGGAGCACAGAGTGCCACATAAAATTTTACTGCACGTTTTGGAACATATGGCGCCGTCACTTCCAGTCTTAAAGTCTGCCATGGTGACCCCATAGAGGCTGGCAGGGGGCCAGTTGTCTCAGGAATTAGAAAAATGGGTTGCAGCCAGAAGTTGAGGTCTCAGGGGGCACGAGGTATCAGACCAATGAGGGAGTTTTGAGTGGGTCCTGAGACAAGGACAGGACCAAGGACCTAGTCTGGGAATGGAATGTGATTGAGGGTCAAGACTCATGGACTGGGTCTGTGTAGAAGAGAGAAGGAAAGGGGCTTAGAACAGGGCTGAAACCAGTACTGAGGCTTTATTTGGGGCCAGAATTAGTCCTTGGCTGAAGATCCCAAATATGGGATTAAGGCAGTGCTAAAAGAATACATTTAGATCTCTTGGGCTGGATCAGCACTTACTTTAGGTTGAGGGATGGAAATGCCAGGAGTATGTGTTGAAGATCTGTTGCAGTTGTTATAGGATTCGTCTAGAAGGCGACCTATTATCTTGAGCTCTGGGTGATGATCAAAAAAATTAAATCACAAGTGTAGGTGGTAAGTGATGAGGTTCTACCGCTGGTTTGCAGGAATGACTCTTCATGATTCTTTAAAAAAACTCTGAAGTCAGTTGAGGTGGTTTGGGCAACGTGCAAAGATTGAACCCTCTTCCCACCCTCAGGTCAGCTCCCAGCAGAGCTGTATCAATGTCCCACTGAAAAGAAACAGAACATTTATTTTACACTTGACCTCGAAACATCTGGTATTCCCCCAGGAGGAGATGAAATCTTTGGCTAGGGATAGAGAGATCAGTCTCATTGGTAACACCTTCCAGAAAATGAATGAATAAATGAAATAGAAGTAGGCCCAACACTCACTTCATCAGGAACATGCATTGAAACCGCTCTTACTCACTCACTCACTTACTCGAACCGCGTTATTCCGTTATTCTGTCTCGGGGGAAGGTGGCACATGTTTTAGGCAACACTGGGTGAAGGCGGGGTACACTTTGAACGACTCACCACACATTGACACTTACACACATCTAGGGGCAATTTCGAACAACCTAGTTAGCCTAATGTGATTCTTGTTGTGCAGTGGACGTACTAACCACTGTACCACCGTCCTTTCATTGTAACAACTGATGTAATAAAAACAATAATTATAAAGAACTTTTTTTTTTTTTTTTTTTTTACTTGTGGTAAGCTTATACCCACTCATTTGATGTACTGTATATGCTTCATCAGGGGCCTCCAGGACCTCCAGGCCCCCCAGGACCTCCCGGGCCCCAAGGAATTATAGGGAATCCAGGCCCACAGGTAAGTGCTTAACGGTGTGGTTTTGGATCTCCCTTGCAAAGTATTGGTCTTTGGTATGGAATTCAAAACTTGTGTCTTTGTGTGCTTTTATGTCCTCTGCTGGCTCTCTGTGTCTCGCATTGTCTGAGTTTGTGGCTTTTTTTGATGGGGAAGGCAGCCTGCATGGGAAGCTGTGGGCTTGGGCTAAAGCTGAAAAAATAATAATAATAATATTCCACATTATCTGTAGCTTTTCTGTAATTTACTTAGTAAAATTTAAACCACTGTAATATAAATGATCCAAAATCATATAAACATAATTGTAATAATAATAATAAAAGTATAATTAATTATTCAATATATACAAAACAGCTTATTATGTAATGTAGCTTGTAATGTAGCTGCTTTTGTTAATGCTGCTGAATTAATCCTTAAAGTCGTGTTAAACTGCCCTGCCTATATGTTCAAGTTGCACTAACACTTGGAAGGGGGCCTGGGAATGTTGCCTATAATATATTTTTTAAACATAAATTAAATGTAAAACATGGAGTAAATGTATTTGTAATATGATAATAATAATTTGAATGAAAAAATATATATTAATACATTTAAAAGTAATATTGATGAAATTAAAAGTAATGTTTGTAGTTGGTAATTTTGTTTTCTCTTTTAAAAACCATGCCAAGCTCACTGTGAAGTCCTGGAATCCAGTTTTCTCGTCGAGGTGCCCCTTTACAGTCTCTGGTCATTAACAATAAGATTTGTTGTGAATTTAAATTTGAATTTCACCCCGGGTAGTATGTTTTCATGGCTTCCTGTCAAAAACAGCTTATCTTAATTGGACTTTGGAAAATAGAGAGTCTCAGTGAGGCTTCACTGTGGGCAAAGCTTGGTCTTTAACCTGGTGTTGTGTTGATTTCCCAAGCCTGAATGAGAAGAGCTAAAACTAAAATCAAGGCAAAATGCAAGCTAAACCTAAACATAGACTACACGTTGGAACACAAACCAGGTCCCGGATCTTTTGGCTACTTTTTCCATACCACGCTGGAGAAGAAGGTATCCCGAGCCTGGCTGAAGGCTAAATTCAACCTCAGTTCCTTTTTGCAGGGCAATGCTGGCTTACCAGGGAAACCGGGTCTGCCCGACCAAGCAGTGAGTAACTAAATAGGGGGAGGAACTAATGGAGTACTTGGTTCACGTAAATTCTAAAGAATCTGGTTGGTTTATATCTGCCTTGGGTTTCTTTCTAGTTTTTATCACACCCTTATATACTTCCTCACACAGTTTGGAAAAGAAAAGGACAATAGTGTGGAGAATATAAATTTTATTCTATTTATCTATCTAATTCTTTGTTGTTTTTTTTACTTTTAGCTATAAACCACTTTTTTTTTATTTTTAGCTTTAAAAACACATGTTTTTGCTTGTTTGTTTTGTTATTACATAAAGCCTGATTTAAACAGGTTGCTAGTTATCTTTCAACAATTAAATATCTAATTTGCTTCAGCACATTAATCCATAATTAAAAATAATTGCATCAAGTTGCAAAGCCTTCTGGGCGAGTAGCACTACCACAGACTACAGTCTTGTTGACTCAGCCTCTTGAGCTAATAATTCAATCACTTGAGATAATAAAGTATTTAAACACTTCTTAAGCTAAAGATGTAGATTTCTCCATTACGAGGTGGCAAGGGGAAGTCAATGAGGGTGTGTTAAAAATTGAAACAAAGGCTTGCTTTGGAACTGGAGCAGGCTGGGTTTTATACGAGCTATTAGGGGGATTAATGATGTGGAGAGCCTGAGTTCACTAGTGCAGCGTGTTGAGGACAATGACAACACACTGTATAATTGTTATGGTTTTGAAAAGAAACTGGTAAGCACTAGCAAGCATTTCAGCTCAGCACAACTTGAGTGGTCTCAATTGCACAATGTTCATTATGAAGACCAATGCTGGCATTGTCCTTTCGGCATTAACTCCTTTTTGTAAGTTTTTTTTT
The DNA here is from genome assembly GCA_028564935.1 of Neosilurus hyrtlii. NCBI lineage: Eukaryota > Metazoa > Chordata > Actinopteri > Siluriformes > Plotosidae > Neosilurus > Neosilurus hyrtlii. Next base: position 13,674,919 of record JAOUQZ010000012.1, read on the forward strand.
TGGTTTTTTTTTTTGTTTTTTTGGACGGTAAACACTGGTTTTGTGTTGAGTTGCAGGGAGGGTAGCCATTACGGTAACTGATGGGCAGTAAAGTAAGGGGAATTAGATCTCATTTAGTACAGCACTTAGTGTCTTGGGTTGGTGTACCTTTTTTTCAAGCAGTTTCTTTTTTTACTGGCTAGAGGCCCATGCTGATCTCCCAACTTCATGGCTCCTGATTGCCATGAAAATTTGTCTAGCTTTCAGAAATCCAGTTTAAGCCCTGCTCCATTTCTAAAATCACATGATTCTAACCACCAGTTCCTCTTAACAGCCAAACTATATCAGCGTCCGTCCTCTTAATTGTAAAATACCTTAAAACTACTATAGAGGAGCCGAAATAAAAACATATTTTAACTTGAGTTTGTATACTGTGAATGATGAATTTCTAATCCACCAAAAATCTAAAATTGTAATATAAATGCATGTTATATTTAAATATATAAATACATTTTAAATATAAATATAATTTAAATAGAAAAACAGGTGGAATAGCTTCCACATGTACCTTATATAGACATAATTATGGCTTATTTAAGAGATTCTGTAACTGCATATAGTTATAATCAGAGTTCAAATTGCTTCAGAATCACAAATTACATTCCTGGCTGATTACAGCAGTTCACACAAAATAAATTGGCAAGGTAGATATCACAGAGAGCAAAGTTTGCAAAATGCCCATTTAAAAGCACTTCAAAGATCACAGTGCAGAGGTGCTTCAGGGTTTCAGAACACCCAGTAGTGACAGGAGAAATATGAACTTCACATCTGCTTAGTGACTGGAGACACCTGCTTTATTACCACTCATAGGCTTGCAGTGCCAAATTCTGGCAGGTTCTGTACTAGTGAAGGCTGTAGGTTAAAAGCTACAATAATTGATGCTCTTTCATAGAATACTCATTGAAGAAAAATTTGTAACACCATTCTGTGTGGTACACAGTGTTTTAGAGCCTTTTTCTTTGAAATGATTGCTACTACAGGAAATTATAGTACCAAACTTACTTCCTATATGCTATTCATTACATACAAGTGTTCAGTTGTACTTGCAAGATGACCGACTTGTTCACTGCTCATCCTGTGGGTTATTGGTTGTACAGTGACAGGATTTTATTTCTAGCTAGGGTTAAATAATATTTTTTATTTACTTTCCAATCTCCAATGATTTGGATTGGGGTAGTGGTGGCCCGGTGGTAGGGTGCTGGATTACTGATCCCAAGGTCGGGGGTTCAAGTGCAGCTAACTGGGTTATCAAATGCCGGCCATGTCTCTCACTGTCTGTGGTGAGAGGCATGTAAAAGAACCATTGCTGACTTTCATCAAGAGTAGGCAGCATAGCCGTCAGCGTGTTTCTGCCCTGCAATGGCCTGGCAAGCTGTCCAGAGTGTACTCTGCCCTCGCCCAGAGTCGGCTGAGATGGGCGCCAGCCTCCCCGCGACCCTAATTAGGATTAACTGGTTCAGAAAATGAATGATTGAATGAATGAATGAATGAATGATTTGGGTTTTTAAAAGACCTTGGATACTTATGTATCCACACATCTGAGGGGAAAAAGGCAATTTGGTTCAACTGAAGTAAACTGGGGATTGCAAAACAATTAAATAAAGTTCTCAGCAAAAAGACTATTAAAAAAAAAGTATAAAACTGTATATCTGCTTGTCATGTCCCACTCCTTGGCAGGTGCCAATGTCCATCACTTGTCAGCAGTCATAATGTATAATGCATATATATCCAAAAATTGTTGTTGCATTATTATTATTATTATTATTATTATTATTATTATTATTATTATTATTATTATAATACAGTGAAAATATATATGCAGCCGAGGAGGATCGGGTGGTCCTGGTACAGTAAAGCCTGAAAAGGCTCATCATCATCACAGGTACCCTCAACCCCTCTACACACAGCCCATGCAGTGAATGGGAATGCTCACAGAAAACACTGCCTAGTCAAACCCTCCATGGACTTGCTGGAGTATATGCAGACTTCCCAGTACCGCAGCCTTCTGTATCTCCCACACCAACAGAAGCGCTGCTATCTCGGCAGCAGATCCTGGCACCCTTTTAACCTCCTGGATTATTATTATTATTAGTAGTAGTAGTAGTAGTAGTAGTAGTGGTAGTAGTAGTAGTTGTAGTAGTAGTATTCATATTTCACAAAAAGCAATGGCTTTAAAACACTGAAAGTGCTAGAAATCATGGGTGAAATCTTATTTGTGTTAACAGGACAATATACTGTATGCAGATGTGTCATGTTATCAGAAATCTAAGCAGACAGCTATAGAGCCTCCTGTACTGCTGTGTGTGTTATGAAACAATGTTTATTATATATATTGAAACCATGATAAATTATATATTTGATGTATAATTTGGATGATTTTAAAATAAATAACTTGTGCTATATTAAGTGTAGTCCAAATTGTACTAAGCCCTAAAAATTTATTTTGGATTTATAGAGATTCATAAAAAAAAACATGTGGTCCAGAAACAGTTTGGATTGCACTTAATTTAATTATAGAAATTATCTGTATTGAAATCTTCCTGAATATTCTATCTGTCTGCATTTTCTAGATTCCAACAGATACTGACTTTTCCAGTAATAATAAGGTTAGTATCAATATAAGAAAATTTTCATCTTTATTAAATTCTACCAGTGGTTGTGTTCACAAACATCCTCGACTCTGACTTAAGTTCAGCCTTCAGTACGTCCGTCATGCCTACGCTCTCTCTTCATATTCGGCACTGATGTAACACTTCACTTCACAGTGGGACTCAGTGTGCTGAAAGAGCTGAACTTTCACAGCTTAGCCGAGTATCTATTGTAAAGCTCGAATGAAGTTTGTGAAATTTTGAACTGCACACTGATCTAAGACATGAACATTTCTCTTTATTCAGAAATGAAAGAAAACAACTTTAAAACACCGACCACGTTTCAGTTTCAATGGATGTTTCTTTTGCACTGATGCCAGCAGATATGCACTTTCATTTAGAATAAATTAAATCAGATTATAAAAATACAGCTAAGTAAACACAGATGTTGTTGCAAGCTTGGTAATGTGAAAATAAGGAATAAAACAGTAAGTTGATTATGTTTCTATTTCAAAGGCAAAGTGTTTGTTTCCTCTTATATCATGTCATACCATTGCAAGTGGCCATATGCCTAATTTACATATGCTATATTATTACTATTTATCACATCATTCCTTCACCTGTTTCTACTGTTTTCTTGCCACATAAATCGATGACACACAGTAATTACTCACTTACTCACTCACTCATTTGCCGAAACATTTAATTCTCTATTAGGGTTGTGGGAACGCTTGTGCCTATCACAGCCAACAATAGGGTGAAGGCAGGGGAACACCCTGAACAAATCATGAGACCGTCACAGTGCAACACACACAACCTTTTACATTTATACTCACACCTAGAAGCAATTTGAAACAGCCAATTAGCCTAATATGCATGTCTTTGGACTGTGGGAGGAAACCAGAGTACCTGGAGAAAACCTACGCAAGCACTCCATACAGAAACAGTCCACAACCTTCTTGCTATTCTAATCACTACGCCACCGTGCTGCCAACTGGGTCCTTAAATGTTAAAATAAACACTTCAGAAAGCCTTGTGGTATTAATGCGTCCATGCTAACTAACAATACGTTTTAATTTGTTTGCTATTAGATTATGTGGAGCTTCAACTGAGAAAGTTTCTATAGAAATGATAACATACAGTATTAAGACATTCAAATAAACTGCTTTTTCTTAATTGCTAATTAAGCAACATGCTGAATATTCTGCAGCACTGCAGTATAAGTGATACATAACAATTGTCACTTTATTAAAGACTGAATAGTTCAGCCGAATAGTAATAGTGGCTTAATTGTATTTTACTCTCAGGAGGCTGAAACTTGAGTGACCAAAAGTAATTATTCATCTCATGTCATGGGGTCACTGGTCACTCATGCATTACCGCCCATAATGTTTGCAGATCTTAAACTTCAGCTCAATCTGTTCGTCATGCTCTGCGATATTAGTGATTCTTTTGGTCTCAAAGCTAATATATGGCTGCATTTTATTTGGTTTCTCTTCATGCTTGCTGAACTGTGTAATGAATATAATAGTCCCATGGGCGTGCCTCAATGCCACACTAGACACTTTTCCTCACAAATACCTCTATATGCTGTATGTTGTTTTCTAAAAGGAAAGAAGTGTAAGTACCTTTCAGTAGTTATATGTTTGTCGTGCATGTGCTTTGCTGTAGATGGACTGTGGTGAATGTTCTAAAGGCCTGCCGGGCGTGCCTGGTGTACCTGACACTAAGCATGAAATGAGAGATCATGGCAAGCCTGGTGTTATTTCTTTAGATGGATGTGAGAAGGTGAGTGGGTTTTTTACAGCATGCTTTTAATCACTTCTCTGTAACACTGGTGTATTTTTTTTCTTTGGACCCGCTCTATTATCTTCAGGGAATTATAACTAAAAGTGTATTTTAACCTCTTGAGACCCCACCGTTCTCACATGAGGACATCATATTTTCTTCCAACTACATATGTCTTTGCACGGTTCTCATATGAGGGCCGTTGGGTATTACTCTTTTAGCCAACTTCTTCCTGTTTGAAGATGTTGATCAAGTTTATTAGGTGGTAAGAAAGAGAAGTGGTGTGGTGAAATGACACACAACATTAGTTTTTGGGTCTTAGGAGGCTAAAATACCCAGTATACATGATCTCTCACGGATAACTTCCAGTACCACATGTATACCATATAATTGGCAATATCACAAACCATAATTCTCCTGATTTCATGTGTGTTATGCAATAAAGACAATAATTTTTTGTGCTATATTATCATAGAAGTCAGTATATTAACATATATAATTATATAAATATATAAATATAATTTTATGTAGTATTTAAAATGCATTCATTCATTTATTCATCATCTTCCGCTTGTTCCGGGGTCGGGTCACGGGGGCAGTAGCCTAAGCAGTGAGGTTCAGACGTCCCTCTCCACAGCCATTTCCTCCAGCTCTTCCTGGGGGATGCCAAGGCATTCCCAGACCAGCCGAGAGACGTAATCCTTCCAGCGTGTTCTGGGTTGACCACGAGGTCTCATCTCGGTTGGACATGCCCGAAACGCCACACCAGGGAGGCGTTCGGGAGGCATTCTAATCAGATGCCCGAGCCACCTCAACTGCCTCCTCTCAACGCGGAGGAGCAGCAATTCTACTCCGAGCTCTCAGAACTTCTCACAGTCGAAAGCCTTCTCCAAGTCCACAAAGCACATGTGGACAGGTTTGGCAAACTCCCATGCCCCCTGTAGAGTGTGTAGAGCTGGTCAAGAATGCTGCGGCCAGGAAGAAAACCACATTGTTCCTCCTGAGTCCGAGGTTCAACTATTGGCTGGATCCTCCTCTTCAGTACTCCTAAGTAGACATTTTCAGGTAGGCTGAGAAGAGTAATTCCATGATAGTTGGAACACACCCTCCGGTCCCCTTTTTCAAAAAGGGGAACTAGCACCCCGGTTTGCCAGTCCAGAGGTTATGCCCCTGATGAACATGCAATGTTGAAGAAATGTGTCATCCAAGACAGTCCTACAACATCCAGAGCCTTGAAGTATTCAGGGTGGATCTTGTCCACCCCAGGAGCCCGGCCACCAAGGGGCTTTTTAACTACCTCAGTGACCTCTGCCCCAGTGATGGGCAGGCCCCCCTCTGAACCCCCAGGCTCTTCCTCTTCCACAGAGGGCGTGTTGGTGGGATTGAGGAAGTCCTCAAAGTATTCTTTCCACCTTCCGACAACATCCCCAGTTGAGGTGAGCAGCTCCCCACTTTTTGTTTGTGGAGTATTGCTTCCCCCTCCTGAGGTGCTGGATGGAGGTTCAGATCCTTTTCGAGCCCAACCGATTTTTTATATTTTTCCAGGCCCTCACCAAACTCCTCCCACACCCGAGATTTTGCATCACTAACAGCTACAGCACGTTTGGTCTGTTGGTTCCCGTCCACTGCCTCGAGAGTCCCACAAGCCAAAAAAGACCTGATAGGCCTCCTCCTTCAGCTTGACATCCCCCTTCACCGCAGGTGTCCACCACCTGGTTTGACACGGAACATGGCCCATTCGGACTCTATGTCCCCAGCCTCCATTAGGATGTGGTTGTAGCTCTGCTGGAGGTGGGTGTTGAAGGCCTTTCTGACAGGAGACCTCACCAAACATTCCCAGGAGACTAACTACACGCTTGGGTCTCCCAGGTCTGGAGGGCAGCCTCACCCGCCATCTGAGCCAGCCCACCACCTGGTGGTGATCGGTTGACAGCTCAGTTTCTCTCTTTACATAAGTGTTCAGAGCATGCAGCTGGAAGTCCGATGACACAACTACAAAGTCGATCATCTAACTGCGGCATTGGGTCTCCTGATGCCATGTGCACTTATGGACACCCTTATGTTCGAACATGGTGTTTGTGATGGACAAACTGTAAAGAGTACAGAAGTCCAACAATGAAACACCATTCCGGTTCAGATCGGAGAGGCCGTACCTACCATTCATACCCTTCCAGGTTACATTGTCATTGCCCACATGGGCATTGAAGTCTCCCAGGACAACGGGAGAGTCCCCAGGGGGAGTGCCCTCTAGCACACCCCCTAAGGACTCCAAAAAGGGTGGATATTCTGAACTGGTATTTAGTGCATAAGCACAAACAACAGTCAGGACCCATCACCCTACCCATAGGCGGATGAAAGCTACCTTTTCATCAGGGTAGAACCTCAATATGTCGGCATTGTGGCAGGGGGTAACAAGGATGCCCACACCGGCTCGCCATCTCTCCCCTTAGCAACTCCAGAATAAAACAACGTCCAGCCCCTCTCAAGATGGGTGGTTCCAGAGCCCAAGCTATGTGTTGAGGTGAGCCCGACCATGTCTCAACCTCACACACGAGTAATCCTCAAATCATCTCTCAACCCCTCCTGCATGAGTAATCAAAATGACCTAAATATATATCTTATTAAAATTATTTTATTGTATGCTCAGTTTCATGTTGTAAAAATTCATTGTAGCACTGTTCCAATTTTAGCAACTTTTTTTTGTCATTTAAAGAAAGAAAATATACGGCTTATTTTCTTTTTTGCTAATATACTTGAAAAGGTGTAATATCCTGCATAATCACAGCCGCAGATCATGCAAGTATTGATATGAAGCTTCATATTTGGCAACCGACAGCCAAGTAAACATTCAAATTAGCTTCTAGTCACACAGCCCTTGATGTACTGTTGTGCAGGTTGGTTTTATTTAGGGATGCATACAAATGAGTTTGTAATGCAATCCGTGCTTTTTGTTTTTTTTTCCCCCCAGTGTCTTAAGAGAGAGCAGAAAGAGCAGCCAGAGAGGCCTGTGAGTATGCGTAAAGCAGTCTAGACACTATATTTAAACACATCTTCCGTCATATGAATAACATAACACATTATGTCTGTTCAATTTATTCTAGAATACCAACAATGGCCCTTGCCCAGGAATACCAGGGTCACCAGGCATCCCAGGGCAACCCGGGATTAAAGGAGATCCGGTGAGGAAAAGGATACTTTGAAAAATGTGTACATGTTATTATCAGTATTGTACAGATAATTTAATAATATGACTTTCTATTAGTGTTTTTACATTGGTATATCTTTAGGTGCCCAGCCCTATTCCTGAAGATTTAACCTCTTCCTCACATGCTATACTCCAAGTGTTCTTCCTAGAATATTTGCCATTTTGAGAAACATCCTAACTCTATTGTACTGTTTTTATTGTAGTTATTTACAGTGATAATTTACACTTGTTGGATCATTTTATTAGTTAGCAAACAGCGTAATGCCTGGCTTTTCATTTGAGTACAGCACTTGATTGAATTATCTTACTAGAATGTAATTATCCATTGTTTGGTTCAGTTTTGCACTTTTGCTACAGTATTACCTCATAAAATATAAAGCCACTGAGAATTCTCACCTGGCAGGTGAGAGGGACCCTTTGACTCAGCACATGGTTATAGTAATGACTTAGTAACTGAAAACCTATATCTCATCCATCATCCAACAAAATATGTGCAGATATATTAAACTGTATCGAGCTGTTTTCACTTATAAATCAGTATTATTCTAAACAAAGTCTGATTTTTTTAAAATAAATCAATTAAAGTTTTTGTATTTGTTAATATATGTAACTGTGATCTGCTGTCAATGTTGTCATGAAACCAACATTGGCTAGATCAGCACTGGCTCCAAATTACAGGGAACCTGGTTAACTAGTCCCTGTCATGCAGGAGGTGGTAAAAAACTGACCTACCTTAGGACTGAAAGGCATGGAAAGGGGACATCATGCCCATTGTACAAGGGCGAAATTCCACAAGAAGTTTCCAGCAGTGGGCATTAACATCATTAACAATGACACCAACAATGGCTGATGTAGATTAGACATGACACTTTCTAGCAGTCCCTGTAGAGAAGTCCATAATATTAGAAGTGCAAGGTGCACTGGATGTTAGAGTGCATACCATCAGAACTGGCTCGATCTGAGAGCACTATGGTCTAGAGTCTGCACGAGTGTCTCTTGAACTGCTGGGACACTGCTCTCTACCTTCTCTCCACTCCAAGGGGCCAGGTCCACAGATTCCACCAAGGTATCCGCTATTGAGTGCAGCAGTTGAAAAGCAATGCCTTGTGGATCACTTTGTGACCAAAATCAGGACAACTCTGCTTCTACTCTGTGATCTGTTTGCTGAATTTTGTGCACTGTGGGCAGGAGCTGTGCAAAAGACACAAAACGCCAGTTTACAGACCTGACAACAGATTGTTCAACTCCGCCAGAGATAACCACAGTCAACACTGAGTCAATTTGGCATCAGCAAAGAGATTCACATGTGCCCTGCCAAACTTCCCGTATCTGGGAGGCCACTTCTGGGTGCAGATGCCATTCTACAGGAGTTGGCATCATACATCGAGGCCTTTCCAAATTATATTGGCGAGTGTGATAATGTCTACCACACATCGGGGTGACAGGATGGCTAGCATTTTCAATGAATGTAGCTTCTCACTGATGAATAGTACGATCTGCTTCAATACTCGGAAGCTGTTTATTTCTGAGCTGACAGTGAAACAGCATAATATGAGTGAGAATAGGCATAGTAAAATAATGGTAACATAATGTTAGAGATAGTAACATCCATGGTGCTAGAAGTGAAGGATAGGATGTATAGTTGTAATGCTTATCCCTGGAAGGCAAACATAAAACTTCAAACAGTATCTGTGCTTTATATTTATAAAGGCATGCACCTTGTGGATCCACTGCAAGGTTTGAATTACAATCGATAGGCCTACACAGAACAGGATGGCTTTTAGGATGTAGTTCAGCCCTCTGAATTCAGATGCAAGGCTACTATTCAATTCATTCCTGTCAGTCCATGGAAACCACTGTCCTGTTTTTAACCTAGCAAATGAGTTGAGTAGAATCCTTGTTCTAAACCAAGGGGTAGAAGCTTTTGATCGTGCCTTCATCCAGGATCCATGAATTGCAAGCTTGATGATGCCTTGTAGCCAGACCATTTGGCTGTTCTGGGTTCTGGTTTCTGAGAACTCTACATGTTCTCTCCATGGACTCTTTGGATACAGGCTCAACAAACAAACCCTGGTACATATGGGTTGAATTGCATGTGTCCGACAGTAGAGTCTTTGCCATGCACATTTGGCAATGAAAATAAACCAGATTGGCAGAGAACAGCCTTGCATCCTGGCTTTGGTGATCCACTGCCAGGATCAAGGTTTTGATCAGCTTCTTCAAGCTTTCGAATTGAATGATTCCTCCAATACAAAATTGTAGCCGGTTGTTAAAGATGCAGCACTTTGGTTACTTTGCTGAAATTTGACTTAGAGTTAGGATCTGTCTGGCAGGCATACACACTGTAGTGGCAGTCAGTGCAGGGAAAACCCAAACTAACTCAGAAACTGCTCATCCATGATGGTCAATACCAAAGCAGTGGACGCACATAAGAGAAAGAGAGCTTAGCAGAGGAGAATCGACTCTAATCTGCATGTTGTTAGCAATCTGACTTCCATTTTATGTTAGCTTTAAGCAGTGTTTCAAGACAGAGGGCTGTTCTTCACCTAGACGGTGAAGCCTGGTAAGATATGTAAATGTGTCAAAGCAAGACAGGAAACATATTGAGGGAGGCTACTGAGGTGTGTTAGGTCCACTTAGACAAAAGCCCGCTAGTCAACAGTTGAAGGGCCTGAAGGACTGAGCAGATGCACTGACACTGCTTGCTGTTAGCTTTTAACTTTTAGCAACCTAAGTATCTCTTTTCCAGTCAATCTTCTTTAATGCACATGGTCCCAAACAGCCCTGTTTTGTCAGCAGCTCTGTTACAAGAAATAAAAACCTTTTGTTAGCGATACACTCCTTAATACCTAAGTTTGATTCCGCTACATACATTTAAATATTAAAGCCAGGCATGCTGGGTATTTTCACTAAAGACGCTAGGCATAAAGCTTGTATTCTTTTTAAAATGTAATTATTGTAACACGGGTTCCTTGCTCTGTGTCATATTTTTGTCATCTAGGGGGACAGGGGTGAAAGGGGTGAAAGGGGTCTTGCTGGTCTTCCTGGATCCCCAGTAAGTCTGTGATTCACATTTTGAAGTTTCTTACCCCAGCGCACAATGAATCTTTTCTTTCTTTGTTATCTCTGCCTGTCCCTTGACTATATCTTCGTTGACGCTTATCAAAGACCAGATGGTGAAAATGTGTGTCGTTATAGAGCAAAAACGTTCTTGTTTTAGAAATGGAGCGGACGCGGGAGTGCTCTTCATGCCTTGATTTGGCCATTAACATTTAGTCCCAGTGCACTCTGCTTGTTTACGTAGACCAGTTTGTTTCACTTTGCCTGTTTTCTGTTGGGAAAAATAAAAATAGGGGAAGCAGCCACTGGGTTTTGCAGTGAAACCACAGAGCCCCCTTGTGTTTCACTTCAAAATTGCAAGAAATGATGAACGGACACTTGAGTAAGGATTACTGAGATTCACATATGCCAGATAAGGTGTAATATTCCAGTCTGCTTTATTCATATGAAATTCAACTGTATTATTATTATTATTATTATTATTATTATTATTATTATTATTATTGCTGTTGTTGTTGTTCTTCTTCTTCTTTTAGTTTTTCTTCTTCTTGTCTTCAGGTGTTTTTTTTTTCTTAATTATTCCCTTTTGTCTCTTTTTGTAAACGTCTCTCTTTCTTTAGGGTAATATTGGTTTTCCTGGTCCTCAAGGCCCCCCTGGACTCTCTGTAAGTGCAGTCTCTATAAACACACCACTACACACCTGTTCTGTCCATTCTTGTTTTATGTTTCTATCCTGCGGTGTCAGTAATCAAAGTCAAAAAGAAGAAAACTGTTGTGTTCATAAAAGACATGGAGTTGAGTGGATTGCTAGCAGACTACTTGTAATCGTCTGAGTGTTTTGTATTAGCAAAGATTTAAGTTTTGAGACATAAGTGCAGTTTAAGCCAGCATGGATTCTGCTTTCATTGTGGCCCACTGTGACGTGTGTTCTGTCTGCATTCTTTCATTTACTTCAATAGACACAGAAATGTTTGAAATTTGCTGGCATGACTTTTCTCTTTTAGTGGAATAAGGCAAGGAAAAGGGGACGGCGAGTGTTCTTGCTGCCTGAACTGAAATTTTGTGCTGCATTGATATGCAAATTGGTATTGCTTTGCCTCTAGGTGTCTCGTCAACAAGCTTTTAGATTACAAATAAAAGTGAAACTGTCAAAAACACATCTGCTAAGAGGTTTCTCATTTCACCTTCTGCATTGTGAAGAATAGGTTCCAGTATTGCGTATGACCTGAAGATTGACCTGTTGGACCATTTTGATCACTAACCCACACATCCCTGAAAGAGCTGCACACTTTCCAACCTCGCTGTGTCTGTCACTTTATTACAAACCAGCCTGCATTTTTTTTTTCAGCTGTTTTAACTTCATTGTGGCTTAGAACAGATCTGTTAAATGGAGCTGAGTATAAGTACTTCGGAGCTTCATGTTGATATCTTTGCACAAGTCATTGCACAGTAAGCCCTTATCGATAAACCATTAGCGATATACCCATGCAGGAAGACATTTAATGGATAACACTATCTGATATTCGGTTTAGGTGCACATATCTTTTATTATGCATCTACTATAGCCAATAGGTGCGTCTTGGCTTCCGTATTAATAAAGGTAATATCTCTGCATCATTTCTTTGTTTACATGGAATACATGGCGGAGGGATCAATAATTCATCCACCCCATTACTAGGTCTCGCTTAGGAAGTAAATAATGAGATGGTGTCAGGATTCAGCGCAGCGCATTAGCACCGAGCCCCGCAGAAATGAGCTCTGAATGGCAAGGCGCCATTATAATCCTCTCAAATCATGATGCAGAACGCAAAGCTATCTGAGGCAGCCAGAAACAGCCGCTTTTAAACTGTGGTGAATGGTAACATTAGTGCACAGAGTTACCTATATATTTGTGGCATTATTTCAGCATGGGCTCACATAAGCAAATTCCCACAAGCCAACTTGTATTAAAGTTACGGTTGAAGAGAGAGAGCTGGGAGAGGGACTGCAGTTTTTCTTCTGACTTCATATGGATTCTTAGAAATTCCTATAAAAATTCATTTCACCTCTTTTATTCCTTATTATTCTTCACAAATTATAGGGTCAGCAAGGTGAAAGAGGACAACAGGGACCTCCGGGACTGAAAGGAGAACAGGTAGAACTATTTTTAAAGGTGTTCCCTATTACATAAATCTACTGAGATTTGTATCTTGCTACATGTGTAGTATTCATCATTTAGATTATCTTTCTGATTTGCTGATTTTTTTTTTTCAGGGTCCCCCTGGAACTCCTGGATACCCAGGAACCATGGGACCACCTGGACTTTCAGTGAGTAGAACTACTACCTATTGACCTTAGCTGCCTCAGATATAACAGAAAGAAAGTTCCTGGGTTCTAGGCCTGGCGAGTGTTTTCTTTGTGGGGTTTGCATGTTCGCTCCATGGTTTCCTCCTTGTACTTTGGTTTCCTCCCACAGTTCGAAGACATGCACGTGTGAGTGTGATTGGTTATGTGTGTTGACCCTGCGATAGACTGGCAAGCTCTTTAGGGTGTACCCCGCCTTCGCCAGTGTTGGCTGATGAGCTCCAGCCTACCGTTAAATAAAGATCCCAATAAAGGATAAAGCAGATGTGCAAATAAACAATAATAAATGTTTCCAGATATCATATTTTGTACCCATATATATTATACCCATATACTTTTTTGATTTGTTTGCTTATATTATACTTAAGTAATGAATTTTTAGTAAGTAATGAGATATTAATTATTCCTTTAAGTTATGCATGGGTGGCATGGTGGTTAGTACATCCACCTCATAGCAAGAAGGCCTGGGTTTGATTCCTGGGCTCAGACCATTTCTGTGTGGCGTTTGCATGTTTCTTCCGTGCCTGTGTGGGTTTCCTCTGGATACTCCGGTTTCTTCCCACAGTCCAAAAGCATGCACAGTAGGCTAATTGTCTGTTCCAAATCACCCCTATATATGAGTGTAAGTGTGAATGCTTGTGTGTGTTGGCCCTGCAGTGGTCAGCTGAGATGGGCGCCAGCCTCCACGTGACCCTAATCAAGATTAAGCGGCTTAGAAAATGAATGCAGAAGTTGGATGGATGTCCGAAATAGTTTGATTAGCTAGCTAACACATTTTTTTATATGTTGCTTTAGGGACTTAAAGGAGAACGAGGAAGCCCAGGCGCCGCTGGGCAGAAAGGAGAATCAGTAAGCATATTTTTCTTTTTCATTGTCGTGTCTGTGTCTGTGCTGACGGCCACCACTACTCAGTGCAGTAATCACTGACAATCGTGTGTAAGAATAAGCAAATTGTTTTAAAATGGCATCAAAAGCCAATTTTATTTTATTTCCAAGAGCTCTAACACTGTATTTCATGTTTATTTATTATGCCTAGTAAGTAAATGGACCCCTTTAATATGAGCCTATGAATATGAAATTACAGTGTATACAGTTACTGATATACATGTGAAAATTCATCAACTCCAATCAGATTTGAAAATTTAAAGGTGGTACCTAATAACCTACGTGGAATAAGACACTGTAGTGAAGTTCTTCCATTACCTGTGTTTTGTGCATTCAGGGTCCACCAGGCTTCCCAGGTCATCAGGGACCACAAGGCCCAGCGGTAGGAAAGCTTTGTCTACCTGCATGAGAAAACGTGTCTGTCTCTCACCTCTGTACAGTGTTCTGAACACGGGTGTACATGCACATTTGTTATGCTTCAGGAAAATTTGTTTGTGTGTAGGGACCCAAAGGAGAAACAGGGACAACAGGACCCTTGGGACCAAAGGGAGATCAGGTATGACGGTATTACTACTTTTTTTTTTTTCTGACTACTTCTTTTTTTTTTTTTTTGTTTTGTTTTTTTTTTTTGCTCTACTTCTCCAAACTGTTTTCAGCGGTTTAGTTCCATCTGTTATTCTGTTTCATGACAGGGTTTCCCAGGACCACCAGGCTTCCCAGGACAACAGGTAAAAATACATTTTTGAAGTGTTGTATGTTTTGGATTGTTTATCTTTGGATCTCAGGGGAAATAAAAGCCAATTACATCTTTAGGGACCTCCCGGAATCTCAGGAAAAATGGGTCCCACCGGACCACCAGGACCAAAAGCGGACCCGGCAAGTAGTACTATTGAATTAGTTACTTTTAGTGGATGATTTATAGTATGTTGCTGAAGCATTAGTACACATCAGACACGATTTAAAGGCCATGTCACACTGCGCATAACATGCACTCTCATGAATTATTAATATACATATCACAGAAGATTTTCTATTTTCTCAAGTGATACCTACCAATTTATTCATTTATATTATATATATATATATCATCTAGTAGCTTGCTGTCTTTACTGTTTCCTCTCTATGAAACTTAATCAGGATTTTTTTGGTTGTTTGTTTCTAGGGTAGTCCAGGACTTCAGGGTCCACAGGGACCTACAGGCCCTCCGGGACCTTCTGGAGCACCAGGATTGCAGGTAAGGTGCCAGGATAATCTTTGAAACTGTGGCTTATGTAAAGCTGACATGGCACTACATTCTTCAGGGAATAGCCAATGTCCTGGGGAAGTATTTAGTGAAGATGTACAGAGTGTTGTATTCCTGCCCTGGAGATATCTGTAACTAAATGTGTTTTGTTGTTTGTTTGCACTTCCTTATGCATGTGTGTGTGTGTGTGTGTGTGTGTGTGTGTGTGTGTGTGTGTGTGTGTGTGTGTGTGTGCGCCCTTGGCTTTCTATCTTTGCAGGGTGCACCTGGGATGGATGGACTTGATGGGAAAGATGGAAAACCAGGCTTGAGGGTCAGAATTACACCTTGTCACACAGCTTCTTTTAAATGTTCCTCCTTCGCTTTTCTGACAGTTTTATCCAACTCACATGTTTTTTTTCTTTTATCAGTTAAAATTTATTCATTCATTCATACATTCATTTTCTAAGCCGCTTAATTCTAATTAGGGTTGCATGGAGGCTGGTGACCATCTGAGCAGACTGAACGAGGGAGAGGTACACCCTGGACAGCTTGCCAGGCCATCGCAGGGCCAACACACACAACCATTCACACTCACACCTAGTGGTGATTTGGAACAGCCAATTAACCTACTGTACTTGTTTTTGCACTTCGGGAGGAAACCAGAGTATCCAGAGGAAACCCAGGCAGGCACAGGAAGAACATGCAACCTCCATACAGAAACTCCCGGGCCCGGGGATCAAACCGTGGCCTTCAGTTTGTGAGGCGGACATGCTAACCACTGCGCCATCATGCCGCCTTGTTAAGATTTATTATTTATTAAATTGATTTTACCTTTTATTCATTTAATTTATCATTACTTGTGTTACCTTAATTTAGTTGCCAATAATGTTGTTCTTCAAACTACTTGATTTACCTTCAGAAAACAATTTTTTTTTCTATTTAGATTTTTTGCTGAAGTTTTAAATATTTATTTGTGGCGGCACGTAGTGGTTAGCACATCCACCTCACAGCAAGAAGGTCCTGGGTTCACGTCCCAGGCTTGGCAAGGGCGTTTTTGTATGAAGTTTGCACGTTCTCCCCGTGCTTGAATGGGTTTTCTCCGGGTACTCTGGTTTCCTCCCACAGTCCAAAGACATGCACATTAAGCTCATTGGCTGTCCCAAATTGCCCGTAAGTGTGAGTGTGAATGGTTGTTTGTGTGTTTGCCCTACAATGGTTTAGCAAGTTGTTCAAGGTGTACCCCGCCCAGTGTCAGCTGAGATAGGCTCCAGCCTTCCTGCAACCCTAGTAGGATTAAGAGATTTAGCGAATGAGTGAGTGAGTGATGAGTGTATTATTTGACTGATCAGGAAAAAAATAATTATTTTTATTCATTCTTTGACATGTTGTTGTTGTTATTATTATTATTATTATTATTATTATTATTATTATTATTATTATTATCTCTTTTTAACATACAGGGTGATCCGGGTATACCTGGCCCTATTGGCCCCAGGGGAATTCCGGTATGTGTGAGGATCCTCATCTAGTCACCTACAATATTTTTTTGATAGTTTTAATATTTGTGCATGTATTTATTTCATCTCAGAAGCAAATTAATGGAACATCATGTCCAGACATTTAATCCTGTCAAATATTCAGACTTGAACTTGACAGATGGCTTGTACGCTCATGTGTTTGCATGCTACATGCTGATGGTGCTTTTCTTCATGGCAGGGATTCAAGGGTATAAAAGGTCATACGGGTCTTCCAGGACTAAAGGTGAAAAAATTATGTAATAATGTATTTTTTTTTTTACTTTTTTAATAGACACAAGCTAATTTCACCCATCTTTTCCTTGGAAGTGTTTGTTATTTATGTTCTGCTTGGTGTTCTACAGGGTGATGTTGGACCTCAAGGCCCACCTGGAGCAGGAGGAAGACCAGGAATTGAGGTGGGTTCTACTTTATCTGTCCGTCAAGCTTAACTATGGCATCTAAATAAAAATAATAATTTTAATACACGGCGGTACGATGCCATAGTGGTTAGCACATCCACCTCACAACAAGAAGGTCCTGGGTTCAAGTCCCAGGCTCAGGCGTTTCAGTGTGGAGTTTGCATGTTCTCCCCATGCTTGCATGCTTTTAAATTGCCCCTAGGTGTGGATGTTAGCATTAAATCTTGTGTCTGTTGGCCCTGTAATGGTCTGATGAGCTGTTCAGGGTGTACCCCGTCTTCGCCCAGTGTCGACTGAGATAGCCGCCAGTTGTCCCTTGTAGAGGTTTAGGCTATAAAAAGACAGCGGCGTGTGCTGTGAACAGCTTTGACAAAATGGATACATAAACATGGATCAGTCATGCGAGTGAAGAAGCACTTCAGTTTGACAGGCAATGAGCATCGAGACATGGATGCTTTATTTTCTCCTCACTCACCAGCATCTGCAGATTTTCTCAAGCGTCAAGTTGATTTTGGAGACTTCGCTCAGAATAAGAGTGCTGTCTCAATTAGGATTAGTCAGTGTCAACCAACCCTATTCGCTTTCACGCCACAATAAATAAAACTTGTTTTTCTGGCCTCCAGTAACACTTTTATTCTGCTTGTGATCAGAACTTATTACTAGAAAAGCAATAGGAAAAATAGTTTAATGAAAATATTTATGTTACTAGGGCAGCAAGGTGGCACAGTGGTTAGCATGTCCACCTCACAGCAAGAAGGTCCTGGGTTTGATTCGCAGGCTTGGGTGTTTATGTGTGGTATTTGTGTGCTTGGTTGGGTTTCCTCTGGGTACCTGGGTATCCTTCCACAGTCCAAAGACATGCACATTGGCTGTTCCAGTCTGATTCCAGGTGTGAGTGTGAATGGTTATATGAGGTGTTCAGGGTGTACCTCGCCTACACCCATTGTTGTCTGATATAGAAACTAGCCTCCTCTCGTGCCTTGTAGGATTAAGGGGCTTGGCAAATGAGTGAGTGATTTATGGTAGTGTTTTCTTTTTGATACAACTCCTAATGCTTAAGCTGGGTTTGTCTTTGAATATGAAAAAAAAGGATACAAAATAAGGATCGAAGAAGGAAATTCCAAATCCAAGTTTCATAACTCGGTATGTTTGTTGTTGTGATTAAGGTCTAATGACCAGAGTTTTAGAATCAAATCTTTTTTTAAACACATGCATAATTTAACATTGAATACATTCCTACATTATCAGGGTAGGCAATCCATAGTTTAAGCCTAATACAGTATGTGTGTGCACTTGGGAATTCAAATGAAGGAGGTATTCATGTAACAACTGAAGTTATCATCTTGCTAATAAAAATAAACTGCGATTGACTATCAAGTTCAAAGTCAAAAGTGTTACTGGTTAAATTTTCTGTTAATGAATTATGACAGATTTCTTTTATTTATTTATTTATTTATTTATTTTGGCTATATTCTAACAGGGTGACCCCGGTCCACCAGGACCACAAGGACCACCTGGAGCTCCAGGACATCTGGTAACTTTTGAAGTCTTGTTTGTTTTTTGCTTTTTTAAATATATTTAAAACTCATAAAAGCACAAATGACAACATATGTGCTTTTAAGTGTTTGCCTAATTCTCTCTACAGGGTTCAGCAGGTCCCCCAGGTCCACCTGGACCAGCTGGAGCTCCCGGCACAGTGAGCGACCAAGCCAAACAAAACTGTTTAGCACGCTAATAATAGACCTGTATGATTGTAATACATTAGACATATTTCTGGAATGCTTTTACTGACTCACCTTCTGTTAAAATGCAGGGTATTCAAGGGGACAAGGGTGAGGCTGGAGAGAGAGGGCTGCCAGGAATGCCTGGGTCTCCAGGGGGCCCCGGGCATCCAGGACAGATGGTCTGTACTTGATTCACACTTAAATGTCACACTTTTTATTAAACTGAAAATTAAATTTTTATATATAATTTTGATTTGGCTCAGGGAGAACCAGGCAGCGATGGTGCACCAGGGAAAGATGTAAGTCATGTCACATGTTGCTCAGGTCCTAATCCTGTGTATACCTTCTGTTAAATAGCTGCTTTATCTGCATGTTTCTAAAAAATTTAACTTGACTAATGATTTTCTCCTTATGTACCTTTTTAATCTGGTTGTAAGGGAGCGCCAGGTCTTCCAGGAGAAACTGGTCCACAAGGACAGAAGGTGTGTGTGTGTGTATTTGTGTGTGCTCATCATGCATTTTCTATATTAGGCCTCACAGTTGTAATAAACACAGGGCACTGAGCTTTACACAGATTTAGTCATGTTTGGTTTTACTCTGCCTTCCAATTTTGCCATAATGATTATTCTGACTTACAGATGTTACTGAATGTGTTAATGGTAATCAGTCCTGCCTGACATTATTTAAATAAATGATTTTACTGCCAGTTGCCCCCCCTCCCCCAATATATTTTCCTATGGAGTTATACCACAGCTGTTGTCTACATTTTTCAAATTCTACCTTCTGTTCCTTCTGACAAAGATTTAGCAACCTTATTATATTTTATATGCTGTGATATTACATCTTATGATTTTTCATTAAAGTTTAAAATAAGACTGCAAAGAATGGCAATTGTTTAAAAAAAAAAAAAGAACGTCATGCAGATGAATTTGTAACTGATGAATTTGACTCACTGACTGACTCACTGACCTATTTAATGCCTGACTGACGTACTGAACATTCAAAAAATACCTGGTGCATAAAGCTAGGCTCTAGTTAGCTGCTGTCCTACTGTCATGCCAAGGTGAACCAGGGCTATCTTGAGCCTCCAGCCTAAAACCTGTTTTTATATATATATATAGAGCCCAGAAGAACCAATAAGAAGTTATCCAATGAGGTCTAAAATGGAAAATTTGGAGAGAATAGGCTGTTGCGAGAGCATCAGCGCCCCAAGTGGACGCAAATAAAAAGTTTGCCAGGGAGGCGCGATCAAGCCCCAGAAGCACCTATATAAATGATAAGACCCTTGGCTCGCACTAGCTTCCTCGATATTGTCTCAATAGTGGGAAAGCAGCTAATTGGAGGTGAGTTTTCAAACTACAAAAATAAGTTTCAAGAATCTATCAAGAATAGATCAATAAAGAATGAACACAAAAAAGGTGAACACAGTCAGGCAACAAGCCAGTGCCAGGATGCCATGGGAAATGTGATGCACAGAGCAAATTGTTAATATTGTTATATTTTCACCAACATACTAAACAGTTGATTCATCCGTGAACAAAGTAATATTGACTTTATAGCATACATAATTTTTCAGTCATAATCCTTAATGAAGTTTTTACAAATTTTGTGTCATGCCTCTGTGTGTTTCCTCCTGCAGGGTGAAGCAGGAACTCAAGGCCTGAGGGGTCCTCCAGGAGAGCGTGGTCGTCCTGGACCTCCTGGAGGAGCGGGATATCACTCTAAAGACTCTGGAATAGGAATGATGGGACCTGCTGGCCCCCGTGGGGAGAGAGGAAGCCCTGGAGCAGCTGGACAGGCTGGATCCCCTGGACCCCCAGGAATACCAGGAAATGATGTAAGACATACTGTATCTCCATCTTTCCTCAAGTAATTGGTAACCCCAGCTTGATTTGCAGATTTTATCAGATGTGATGTGGATATCAGTACAAAGCTGCAATGCTGATGTAATCACCTTCTTTTACCTCTTTTCAGGCTGTTGTCAACTATGATGAGATCAGATCTTTTATTAGGCAGCAGGTTATCAAGATCTTTGATGGTGAGACAAACTTCCAGAATAACCTGATACTTAAGATCTATTGATTAAATTGTGGGCGGCACAGTGACATAGTGGTTATGCAGGTAAGCATTTCTGCCTCACAGCGGGAAGGTACTGGGATTGTGTCTCAGGCTCAGGTGTTTCTGTGTGAATTTTCTCCGGGGCTTGCGTGGGTTTTTCTCTGGGTACTCCGGTTTTCCTCCCACAGTCCAAAGACACGCACAAATTGCCCCTAGGTGTAACTGTGATTGGTTGTGTGTGTGTGTGTGTGTTGGCCCTGTGATGGTCTGGCATGCTGTTCAGGGTGTCGCCCACTGATGGCTCCAGCCTCCCCGTGACGCCAATAGGGTCCAGCGGTTTGGCACTGATTTGAGAGTCTGGTGAAATTTAAAATGGATATTAAAACGATGTGGAAATAATCAGTAGTTATTCTGCTAACATTTTTTTGTATTCGTATCAAGGTCACTTGACTAATATTTACACACGTTTTCTCATCTCAGAGCGAATGGCCTATTACATGTCACGTATGCAGATGCCAGTAGAAATGGTAGCATCCCCAGGAAGACCTGGACCCCCAGGCAAAGACGGCACTCCAGGAAGAGCAGGACCTCCAGGGATTCCAGGTCGTCCGGGACAGATCGGGCGCGAGGGTAGACAAGGATCTATGGGCCCTCAGGGTAAATTCAACACAGTTATACTTTTCCTCCGATTAAGCAGACTAATTTCTAAGTTGAGTGCATGACGTCTGACTAGAATGGCTTTCTGTTTGCAACTGCAGGTCCTCCGGGTGTCAAGGGGGAAAAAGGAGATAAAGGTGTGGGAGAGATGGGAGATAGTGGACCTCCTGGTGCTCCAGGTAAAAACCTGGGAATCTGAAAATAGGTTAAACTTAGTATATATTGATATAAAATGTTGCTTATTTAATATTTATTATTCAAAAATGTATTCATTTAATCTAGTGTTAGTCCACGGTGCAGCAATATTTCCTAAGAGTTTGCGATTTCGAGGGAGGCCATGAAAGCTAATTGGCTGAGCTCTCAGGGATGGAGGGATGGCATACTCTCACCTCCGTCACTTAAAGTGATCTCTAGCCAATCATGTTAGCCTGTGGGCTCATGCATACAAGTGGCTAATAGTGCTTTCCTCTGAGTGTGTTATGCCACTTTTAAATACACATATACTAGTGTAATAGTAAAAAAGAATGCAGTCAGGGGCATGTAGTAAGGTTGGTCTTACTGTGCTTTTTGAGCTTCTCTTTGATTCAGTTACCATTTACCCTCTTTTATTTTCCATTTAGGTGTTCCTGGACCCCCTGGTTATGGTAAAATGGGGCCACCAGGCCCCACAGGTCAACAGGGCATCCCTGGAATTCCTGGACCACAAGGACCGCCTGGATCAAAGGGCAAAGATGGCCGCTGCCATCCATCTGACTGTATGAGTGGACCGGTGGACTACAGCCCCAAGGGCCCACAAATGAAAGGGCCCATGTACTAGAGAGAATATGTGAGATTAAGGGGAAGGGGAGGGTAAGAAAAAAAAAAAGACGAGCCAAAGATCAATGGTACCGTATCTCCTAAATGCCTTCGGTGTGATCCATGGGGTGCCAGTGGAGCTAAAGGGTATTTCTGCAGGTATAATCATGGCAGGGCCAGATTGGTCAGTAAGCTATTTTTAAAGGGTACCCAATGCCAAAAATGTTCCCTCCAACTGCTAGTGCTAATGCTAGTGAAGCATCTTTCTCTGGTTTCAACTTTCTCTTTACTGATGCTTGACTGAAATCTTCTGGATTATGGACTCTGGGCACAGAAAAATTTCACCACCTTGAACTTATGATCCTTGGTTCACTGGCTGAGATGCTGTTGTCTCTTTACGTTCAGCTATTAAGCTGGTTTCACACTGTTCCCTGAAAATCCACAGCTGGAATTTTAAACACATTTTCTTCACTGCGATGCACACAAGCTCATCTAAAGTTTAAATGTCTTCTCCTTTTTTTTTTTTTTTTTGCCTTACACTATGCAGTGCACGGCCATTAGCAGGGCAGAAGGCATGGCATTTTGCTGAAAGAAAGATAGAAGAACTACTAAAATGGCTTCTTCTTTCTCTCCAGAGAGCTTCATCCACTCTTCTTGTCCAACCTGGTGTAATACCATCTATCAACTTCCACCCCAGTGTGAAACCAGCTCTTTCTTTGCCAATGTTTTCTATCTGCGTCATGTTTTTAGTACTGGAATGCTTCTGTAGATCATTTTCCCAGGTTTTTGTTGGGTTACATGGCAGCTGCTGAATTTTGCTCGAGTTTATTTTCCCTTTCTATCCCAAACTGACTGATCTCAAATTATATCAGCAGGTATTACCCATTTGAAATTTTTAAATCGCCTTTCTCCATTTTCCCTGTTTTATGATGTATCTTGATGTAAAGGCACAAATGAGATATAATTATTCCTTTGAGGCCTTGTGTTGTACATATTTGTATGTATATGTAATGGCTATTTTTTACAAAACATTTTTAGTAGATTGGCATCAGCATTTCAGACCTTATTTTTGCATTGTCATCTCAAATATTGTGGTATTTGTGATCACACTGCAAAAACAGATTTTTGTAAAACGGTGGAATTTATATAAATTAAAGTTAATAGTAACTTGGATTTCATATTTCCGATACCGTCCTATTTATTTGAGTTTTACGTCAGGTCTCTGTCTATGACTTTGTACATTGACATTTCAGACCTCTACCACTTTTTTAAATCTCTCTTAAACTTGAAAAAAATTTTGTGGGGTTTTTTTTGTTTGTTTGTTTGTTTGTTTTTAAGTAGTCAACCACTTTCAGGTAAAAACCTAATCTTCCTTCTGAATAGAGATTCATTCGCTTTAGACATGCGTGTCACCATCTAGAATTTCCTCTGCTCCTTGTTCATCTTGAGCAAGCCATGTGCTCCTCCATCATCTGTGGGTTAGAGTTTTCATCACATAATCTAAAAGCTTTTCTGATCCCATGCCATTCAGCATGCTGCTGTGTCAGCCAGGCTCCAACGAGTACTTCCCGTCAGCACTTTATACTCTCTGTCAGACCTTCACAATGTATGAGTGTGTGTTTCTGTATCTGTACTTATAGTTGTACCTATCAGATGACTCGATGTCTTTAGATATGTGGTTAAATTACTAATCAGGTTTATTGAGCTTTTCTACCCTTTAAATGTGTAAAGTGGGTTGTTTTAATTTTAGGACCTAAGCACCATGTATGTGATTCAAGGTCAATGCATGGTTCATACAAGTACAGTAAGACAGAGATGTGGGTGTGTGTGGGTGTGTGTGTGTGGTCTGTCATGTTTTCTCAAAACTGGGACTCACCTAAAGATGTACGTAAGAATTAAAGTTATAGATTTGTGTCCAAATGAAAGGAAAATACAATCCAGCCTATTGGTCAGTGTTCCTTCAAAATCAAATCCTTTAAATATTAGGGACTGATGAACATCAAACCACTTTTTTTAACTCAATTCCTGCATAGTGCATCTTAAAATCCATCTATTACATCGTATTTTTCAGTAATATGTTGAATTTCATTAAAATTCAAAAGTTAGTCAAAATGACATTATGTCCAACAAAGCCTTGTGACAGTAAATGGCTGTTTGTCCTTTCTTTTTTATATACTTTGTAATAGCAAATAGCACTAAAAAAAAAAGCAATCATAAAATTTGCCACCATTACATATAGATCCATTTGTGTCATTCATGTGTTAGCTGTAATTTTTTTTTTAAGAAACCTAAGAAAAGCAATAAAGTTCTTTTTTTAAAGCAGATTGCTATGGATTTCTTCATTGAAATGCCAACAGTAGTCTTTCAGGCAGTAATGTCTATCGATCAGTGTCAAGGTAGGAAAAGTTCTGGAGACGTTCCTTTAGTCATGTTCTTAAAGTGTTTCTGCTCTAAAAGTAAAGGTAGTGATTTAAATAATGTATTAATAATGGTTAGCATGTTCGCCACAAAGCAAGGTCCTGGGTTCAAGAGTATAGAGTATGCATGATCTCCCTGTGCTTGCATGGGTTTCCTCTGGGTACTCCGCTTTCCTCCTACAGTTCAAAGACATGCACATCAGGGCTGGCTGTTCCAAAATGCCCCTATATGTGGATATGAGTGTGTATGGTTGTGTGCTGTTCAGGGTATGGGGGCCTTTGCCCAATGTCCAGCCTCCCTGAGACCATAAATGAGTGAGTGTTTTTAATTGTTTCTGTTTCATTTACCATGCAACATGTACAATTCAAATATTCATCACCAAAAAAAAACGTGCTGACTGCAGTACAACCCAGCATGAACGTTCCACCAACATGGATATAAAGTCATCACATTTCTATATCACTGATGAAAGTTACTGTCATCTACTTATTATGTGACATTGTTAAGCACAGGCTTCCAGCAAGGCTAAATGCCATATCTCAAAAACATTAGCGAAATGGAAATTAAACTTGTGGATCCTTCCCACGACTCTGATCCACTCCAAAATTTAATGGGTTCTTTCATGGCCTATGCTTTACCATTCCACCAAGTTTCATTGAAATCGGGTCAGCAGGTATTGCAGTCCTTTTTATAGACACAGGAACAACATGAAAGCATAAACTAACAGTGGAGGTGGTGATGTAAAACAAATAAATAACTAATTTGGATATTGTTTTCCCTAATTTGCTCACAAGCTAGCAAATCCTATCATATACCAGCCACCAGTCTTTTTAAACTGCTGTTTATGCTGCTTTACATGTTTATGTCCACTTTAAATTTCTTCACTTCTCTTGTCCACATGCAGCAAGGCTCATCATAATCCCCTAAGGGTCATACTCTTTAATGGGATTAAATCTGGTTATTTTCCACCATGAAATAAAGCTGCACGTCTGAATGGATGCATTTTGTTTATTTTCTCCAGGAAGAATATGTAAAGAAAATGCAGTGAATAGCAATAATAATAATAATATTAATATTAATAACGTACTTGAGGTCATGCACTTCTTATTCTTTCTGTTTTCAGACTTTCACAAGATGCAGAAGAACATTCAGTCTTACAAAAGGTTCCTCTTTATTGATTCGATTGGACCAAGAAAACAGAAAGTGTTTACAGATGAACCAAATAAATAGGGTGTTATTGTGAATGATCAGTTCTTCTGAATGCTATCTGTATTAACTTTAGGATTCTGTCTGTATTGTAAACCCATCCAATTCATATTAGAACAAAATTAGCACACTGGTATCATTTACAAAGATTTACAGTACTGGTGGATGGGGAAAAGAGCAGAATAGGTTGTTTTTTTCTAGGCTAATACAGAAGGGCGTAATGTACACAGCAACTAGAAGCGTGAAGGCATTTCCATGAGGTGTTAATAAGTTACAGAATTAAACTCACTTGTTATGGGATTTTGATTTATTATTATTATTATTATTGGTCGACTTTGCAGTAAGATCTTGGCCATGTCCTGTTTTATTATATCATGGAAATTTCTTAGATTCTTATCATTAACAACAATACGTAGAGACCAGTAAAAAATAAAAAAATAAAAAAAAGGAAACAGGACCAGGGATTGGATTCAGTCTCTGAGTTAAGGCTTCCCAAGTGTCTGATTGTCATCCTGATGTCGTAATGATGACATTTCCACATCTCATTGCACTCATAGTGGGGCAGCGCTGAGCCTAGATTACAGTTTTGATGAACTCTACTTGCCACCCTTACAGACATATACACACACACACACACACACAAGACGAAACACACACACATACACACCAAATGTCAAACTAAACTGCAAAGTCAGCCACTCAGGACCGTTGCACCACGCTGACGTCCCATGAAAGAAAGGGCTGTGCGTCCCTCTTCTTATATCTCTGATGTTTTAAGGCTTTATGTGGACGGTCCCTTGACTGTGCCAGCTTCCTGGAGTCGTGGGGAAGTATAAGCCGATGCTGCCAGACATGCTGCCATTTCACAGAAGCCAGGAAGGCCAGCAGGACCTGCTTTTCCGGGATAACCTGCCTGGCCTGCTATACCCTGTGGCCCTCTTTCCCCCGGCCTGCCATCCCGTGCAACTCCATCCAGACCAGGAGGACCTGTTAGAGAGAAGGAGGTGTTAGTGGTAGTGGAATTAGTAGTAGTAGCAGCAGAGGTAGTGATGTAATACAAAGCATGCATGCATACAGTATACAAATACACTTCATCTGTACATGTTCTAAACATTCATATCTGTGTTTAAGCCTAGTGCAGCATGCTGGAGTAGTGGTTAGAACGTCCACCTCACAGCAAGAAGGTTCTGGGTTCGAGTCTCGTGCTCGACAAGGGCGTTTCTGTTTGGAGTTTGCATGATGCTCTTGCATGGGTTTTCTCAAGGTACTTGCGTTTCCTCCCACAGTCAAAAGACATTGCCTGTTCCAAATCGCCCTAAGTGTGAAAGGTTGTGTATGTGTTGGCCCTATGATGGACTTGCGAGCTGGTCAGGGTGCACCACACTTACACCCAGAGTCAGCTGAGATAGGCTCCAGCCTCCATATGACCCTATTAGGAACAATCAGTTCAGTTAATGAATGAATGTATTCAAACATGAAGTGGGTGTAGTTACTTCTATTCCCCAGAAACAGACGAAAAAGCCCAGCATGATCTGTGAACTCTGGTACGTCTTGAAATGGAATGTACACATATTCACCAAATATGTATAATTTTAGTTAATTTCATTATTTATCTTCCTGACCAATCAGAAGATGATGATGATGATGATGATTCATGATAGTTACATACAATATACTATTTTTAAACACAAACACAGACTAATTGCTTTGGCTAATCAAAGTTAAGACCCCTCCATGTCCAAAATCACGCACCATTTCCCATAATCCTCTGCCAAACAATAACCCACATTCACTATCACATGATCTGCTACCTCATTCTAGTATGCTGTTAATCACTATCACATGTTCTCTTAATTCAATTCCTGTAAAAGCCTTGAACTTCCAGTCAGTCTTTGATATATATATATATATATATATATATATATATATATATATATATATATATATATATATATATAGATATAT
>JAOUQZ010000012.1:13717605-13732558 GCA_028564935.1 Neosilurus hyrtlii
ATTTCCCCCCCCCCCCCCCCCCCCCCTATATTTATAAGGGGTGATGCATAGTTATGCAACTGTCTGCACTGGCGAGAAATTTTTATTTATTTATTTATTTATATTCTACGGTGTGTCTCTTGCCATCACATGGCTGCATCCTGTTTATTCATTATTGTGAAACAATGTTATGTTTCTGTTCTGAAACAGATTTGTTTTTTCTTTTCTTTTACACTCAGGAGCTGCATTGTCAGTCTGATGTAATCGGCTCAGGCCGTACCGTGTAAAGTCCTCTGTTGACCTGCGGGCAGAGCTGTGCCTCATGCTGACTATAGTCTAGAATGTTGTCTGTACAAAAGTAGGTTCTGAGGACATGGGCACTTCTGTACACAGTGTTCAAGGCGTATAGTATACATCTCTCAGAAATACTACACCGAGGGCAGTAATACAGCCAGCTACAGTCAGGAAAACAGTTTTTCAGCTGTAACCTCCAATGTAGTTTTGTTCAATGACTGAGGGGAGAGGATTATTTGGCTCTAACTAATACAGCAGGAGTCCAGGTTTAGACATCTGTCATGAACTCGTTTAGTACACTGTTAATAGTCATCCTAATCAATCTGAATACCTGAACCTTCATATATAACAGAGTCTAAACAGAGGCAACCAAAGGAAAGTGTACCTGAATAAACAGAGTAAAGAATCTGTTAAATAGAAGAACTTGCCTTTAAAAACTGGAAGGACGTTTTAGGTGAAGCATAAAAGAGTCTGCTCTCGAACACAGATAAGGGACCACTCATGATGGGGTGGGCAGTTTAAGATTCAAAATTCACACATAACGGAATTTTGTATGAAACTCAGCTTTAAAAGGCACAAAAACGGCACAAAAAGAAACAAAAAAGGCAGAGACCGCCGAGCCACTGCATGCACACGCGCCGCCGCCATTTTGGAATAATAAGTCAAGGAAAATAATCCACCACCCTGCTGGCGTGATGTGGAGTTACTGTGACTACCCTGTTTGTTTTGTTACTGCTGAAAACAATGCAAATATCCTCATTGCAGAAAGCGTATTGACATAAAAATTGTTTACCTTACAGCTGAAATTGCCATCAGAGCTGCTGTTAGAGAGGTTTAATCCCTCTCTTCTTCTAATTTGCTGGGGTACAATAACAATTTTATATATGCCAAACCTGAATCAAATAATTATTTTAGTATATACTACATGCAAATATTAGAAAAGCAATTGCATTTGAATTTAATATTAATTCTGCTAGTTTGTGGGACTCTGGGTGGGGGTGAAACTGAAACATTTGCATAAACATTTTCAACTCGACCACAAGGGAGTAGTTGGAGTGACCTTGACTATTTACGTGTGTGATGAATGATATGGGATGTTAAGTATTTTTAATCATTACTTAAATATGTGGAGCGAAGTAAAGTTTCTTCGTATCTCTATAATGGACGTCAGCATCTCGGATCATAGGATTCCGTGTGCAATATACCAAGTGCGGTTGTTTCCAATTGTGGTTTGTTCCAGGCTTTTTGCGGCTGTTACTATTCCTCACACCTCTGTACTGATGCCGATGCTGTTACTACAGTGTCTAGTCACTCCTAACCTCATTAGAGGTGTGTGTGAGAGTGAGGGGGGGAGGGGGGGGTGCGGCAGTGTGAGATGTCTCTTTCCCGTAAGACAGATTTTTACACAGAAGAAAAACAACATGTGCATAATCTACCGTATCAATACGAAGGGAATTATTCTTGCTATAGAGGTACTCTCTTGTCAATGCTAATTGTTGAGTCAAATTATCAGATTGCTCTAATTTGCACTTATTGTTTTCCTCGGGTCTTTCTTTTCCTTGGTTTATTAAGCAAAGTGTAGTCGATCCAACCTCCAGAACCAAAACTCACAACCACAAATGCTGATAATGAGTAAATAATCTATTTGCTTCCTTTATCAGCTAGAGGGAAATGTTCTCCAGTACAGTACTTTATAAGAAACGTCCCAGTGATTTATTAAAAAATACAGTAATAAAACCTGACCTTGCCTATATATAACTACTTAAACATAAACAATGCGAAACAAATTAGGTTTAAAGCTTACCTGTGGTGAATTAGTGTTACTAGCTATTTAAAACAATCTACGTATTACGTCAGTGGTTCCTTCCAGCAACATCAGTCCTTGTCCCGTGTGATTGCTGTGACACTGGAAATGCTCAGAGACATGTTGCTTTTCTCATTGGCTGTTCCAGCCTGGTAGTAACACAAACTTCTAGGAATGGCTGGGCTACGTCACAGCCCCCATGCATCTTTATTATTATTTTTTTTTAATGTATCATAACACATTGTCGGCCAGGTGCTTAGCTGCACAAACAAGAAGTGCCCAAGTCACAGAAAACTTTTTTTAGTTCTTAAACCTATTGAGAACAGAAAAGCCAAGTTCGCAAAACGTTAACTGCATAAGACTTTTCGGATTTACCTTCATGCTCATTTCTGGCAGCATTTTCCCAAGACTCCTCCCTCTCTGGTTCAAATTGGTAACCATTTGCACCCATTTCCTCCAGGTTGCTGGCCATAGTCACTTCTTGAACGTGTTTTATTTTTTTGCTGTTGTTGGTTTGGGGTTTATTTTATTTGTTTTTTTTTTAATCACCAAAAATGTCACATGCTGAATACATCTCGTTTACTTGCACTGGACAAAACAGACCAATAAGTTCACATTACTTTGGGGAGAAAATGACTGCTAACCATTGGTTTAGCTCCGCCAGGAATCCATGGGCTCAAATTACCCAGTTGTGTGCTTTTTATAGTGATTTATGTTGAAGTAAGCATCTGTATTACTTAAACGTATTATGACCAATACCGGTACTCTTTAAGTTGAAACATTTGTTTGTTTTACATTGGTGACATGACTGTTTAAGAGATTCTTGGTCTTGTGAGGGCCATATAGTTGGACAAATGGCATACATCTAGCCCAGTTTGCCTCCTGTATTGTTCTGCTCTCAGCACAGTTGCAGGAGACAATCACATCTCTGCTTGTCACAGCTAGTAAACAAGCAAAGCAGAAGAGAAAGAAAGATGCACTGTATAGGTTTAATGGCACACTCTTGCATTTACATACCTTTAACACTAAAACCAGTCATCGAAAAGAATGTTATAACAGTTCTAATGCTATTTCACGGAGCCGAAATCCGTCAGTGGCTTGACAACAGATGCCACCGAGTGTCGCTCACCCATCACATACTGCAAGTATACCAGTGAGAGTAGGAGGAGTTTGTGTCAGGGTTAATGCATGGTGAATTGAAAGGTAGGAATGATAAATGATATTGAGAAAGTTTGGAGACAGGACACTTTGGAAGACATTGTGTTTTCAGCTGTCTCAGCCTGGGCTCTCACGGGGAAACAGGGAGTCCACATACAGCACAGGCTCTTAAATATGTCACAGTCTTTACTTTGGCTGTGAAAACAACAGCTTGTGATGATGGATCATTTGCTGAACCAAGCTGCTTTACACCATCTGATGGAAAAGCATTAAAAGGCCAGATAACGCGAACACATTGTCATACGAGTGCATGCTGTCAGTTCACAACAGGGCCAAAAGTTTGTGGACATCTAACCAGCACACCCACATGTGCCCGTTGAACATCCCATTCTGAATTTAGATCCTGTCTTTTTCTAATAACCTCCACTAGATTTAGTAGGTTTTGTGACTGTGGGGATTGATGTATTCATTCAGCCACAGGAGCATTTGTGAGATAAAGCATTGATGTCGGGTGAGGAGATCTGAGGTACAGCTAGGGATCTAACTGTCCCAGGTGGTCAGTGGAGTTGTGATCCGGGATCTGTGCAAGCAGTGTTCTTCCACTCCAGACTTGGCATGAGGTCTTCATAGAGCATTTTTGTGTACAAGGGTATTGGCATGCTGGAACAAGTTTGGGCCTGTTTATTGCAGTAAAGTGATTTTGTAAGGCTACAGCGTACAGTGAAGAAAAGTCCAAATATTGGTATGTTAATCAGGTGTCTACACTCTTTTTGGGCATATAGTGGGCATATAGTGTAGGTAGGCATGTGAAAAGTTTTGTTTGCTACCCCATTTCTGTGTCAACTTATGTTTTCTTTTAAGATTTATGGCACAGGCACTTCCTCTTTCACATCTCCTCAACTGTGAGACTGTGTGCGTCTTTTGAAAAATGGAAGTGAAACAGTGATTAGGAAAAAACACACAAGGAAGTGGTTTTTCAGTTGACATTTCCTGCCTGAAACACCTAGGACAGCTCGTTTTCATTCCCTTGTTGTCATGGAGACCTCTATCCTTGTGTGGCGAGAAAATCGAAATCAGGACTGAGTGGATGAGTCAAGGATATAAAGAGAATGATGTGTGGGTCACTCATCCACTATAACCAGTTTTAAGTACACATACGTGTACACACTGGCTGATCAGTTAAGCCGTAACCTGTAAAATGACACTTCGTGCCTCTTTTGCAGTGAATTGTTTTTTAAATATTTTAATCTGGAAGAATTAAATTTGCTGCCAAGTCTATATGATGTCTGCATTTGACTACATTTTCTGCCACCCCCCATTTTATAGTAGTGGCTAACAATGAAAATCTGTATGGCCATGTTGGATTAGCGTTTTATGCTAGTTGCAATGAAAAGATTCGGGAAAATATTTTGTGAATTGACTGTCATGTGAGTAAGATGGTGAACTACACTTAAAGTTAGTGGTAAACGTAGTAGATGAGTGCTTGGTCAGATCCTTTAAATTGTGTTCACACTTATACACTGAATTAACCAAAATATGAACCTTTTTTCAACTAAATTTGAACAAAGAGTAGTGAATTACTGAACCCAATCACCAGAGCATGAGTGTCCTTTAATGAATATTGGCATGACTTCCCCCCAGCTGCATATGGTTGCTTCTTTCCATATTCAAGAGAGTTTAGTGTGAGGGGGGAATTTTATTTAAGTAATGTTTATGTATACATATACGTGTGTGTGTGTGTGTGTGTGTGTTCTTACTATCAAATAGTTTGTCTAGAAGTCTAGAATTACCAGGAGAGCCAGCCAGCTAGGGCCAGCATTCTAACCTGATGCTAACCTTGAGGTTGGGACAGAAAGGTGCCTTGGCCAGTTGCCACCCTTGTGCTTGGTGCATACCACTTATGATGGCTTATTTCCTTTGCACCAGCAAGATAATTGCAGGCCTGTTCCTAACACTGTTCATATCTCTAGTAAACAGAAGAGCCGGCCAGCTAGGGTTAGCTTTTAGCCTAGTGACCGCTTAGCTTGGCTCAGAGAGCACATTGCTCACCTGGCTGAGGCTGTCAGGGGTAAATGTTCTTTAGAGTGATTTTTGTGCTGATATTGCCATGCAGTTTATACTAAAACAGTGATGCACCTCCGGCTCGGTGGATGTTGCTCGAAAGGTCAGTGGTGGCTTAGTGGTTAAGGCGATGGGTTACTGATCCAAAGGTCAGCGGTTCAATACCCTCTATAACCACTGTTGGGCCCTTGAGCAAGGCCCTTACCCCTCAATTGCTCAGTTGTATAAAAATGATAATTGTAAGTCGCTCTGGATAAGAACATCTGCCAAATGCTGTAAATGTAAATGTAAATGTCGCTAAACTGGATAGTTCCCTCAATGTTTCCTCTTGGGGACTATTCAGCAACCTCCGACTCGCCTTCGGTGCAAAATTGTTCTTTCTACAATAGTATAAATGTTTTGCACAAAACAGACATTTGTTTATATTTGCTGTGCTAGTGGAAATGGATCCTGATGAATCACACTTGTTTTATATCCTTACTTACAGTATTTAAATGGAGAGGCCAGAAATTTTACTTCAGCAGGTGCGTAACCTAACTCTGAATACATATAACTTTATCTGAGTAAATACTGACATAAAATTTGAACTAAAATTACCTCAATTCTCAAAAAACGGCCCAAGATTTTACACACTGGCATTTATTCATGTATGGGCAGAATGCACTTTTGGATAAGTGTTCTCCTATAAAAACTATTCCTGCTGTATTATCTGCATCAGGTTGCTGTTGTTTAGCTCGTGTGCTCAGCATGATTGTAAATAATTAGCTTATGTTTACTTAATGGGGCAGTGGTGGCCTGGTGGTAGGGTGCAGGATTACTGATTCCAGGGTCAGTGGTTCAAGCCCCACTATCAACTATTTAGTCCCCCTAGTGCAGCTAACTGGGTTATCAAATGCAGGGCATGTCTTACTGTCTGTGGTGAGAAGCATGTAAAGGAACCATTGTTGATTTTTGCAAAGAATAGCCTGCATTGCCGTCAGCATGTTTCTGCCCTGCGATGACCCAGGGTGTACTCTGCCCTCGCCCAGAGTCGGCTGAGATGGGCACCAGCCTCCCCATGACCCTAATTAGGATTAAGCGGTTAAGAAAATGAATGAATGTTTACATAATTTACATGCGTCCCTGACTTATTTATGCTTTTCTTGCTGAACTAAATATGGAGTCTTTTTGCTCCGGAGGTGCGTGATGTCCCTTGAGTATTTCTGGATATCTTTCATCCCTTGAGTATTTCTGGATTGAAGAAACCATTGGCAGTGGGAACATTAATGCAAGGCAAAAAACAAGTCTGTTGAACCTAGTTTGAGAAAAATTGGCGCTGGGTGTAATGTTTGCTCTTAGGTTCAGTGCAGCAGTTAAATTTGTATTCTTATGGCTGCACCTATGGCAGTTAAAGCTCAAACTGATGAGACGTGTGTAATTCCATTTACATGAAAATGTGTGTGTGTGTGTGTGTGTGTCTGAATTCTTATGGGGACCTGGCCTCGTAGATCACATGCGTGTATTATTTTTTTTTTCTGCACTTGTGTGAGTCATTTGCTGAGAGCACTGTAAACACTGTTATGTGTGTGTTCATGTGTTCTGTTGGGAGAGTGTGTCTATGTTGGTCACTGTTTGTTCAGCACACATTCTATCTACAAATCACAGCAGGCGACAGATTCAAAGTGGATAAAGTCCATGTTGCAGTACTTTTTATTCACTCCGTTTATCCACTTCTTTTACCCCTCCACCATGTCCTTGTCCTCTTTCATTTGGTTTGATCATGCAGGTTTGAAGTATCTTTGTGTTGAATCAGCATTAATCAGGTGTCTGTAAAACTCTCGGGTTTATAAATAAATAAATAAATAAAAATAGCCTTCAAGTACATATCAATATTCAAGAGTTCCCAGTTCTCAGTGAATCTTCATTACTGCATATTTCTTGGTATTGGCGTCAGATAATATTTGGGTTTGGGTCAATGAATGCTGTTTTCAGGAAAACACCACACTCATTATCCATCTTCAATATGTTGTCCCAGACACTATTAACATTGCACATGATTATGAGTGTGGTCCATGCCACACAAGCATATGTCCATTTTTGCAAAGAATCAGACGCACACTTACTGTGCAGCAGAGAGCTTGTCAATGGTTAAGGCTCAGATCAGAAAGTCAGGGTTCAAGCTCCAGCTCCTCCAAGTGACACTGTTGGGCAGTTGAGCATCTCTTCCTGGATCAACCCTAAGAATCTAGAACAGTGTTTAAGACTTGCCATCACTACATCTGGGCAAGTCTGCAAATTGTATACATCCTCATTCAACACTACAAAATCATCGATTGCATTTCTGGTCATTAATGGAGGGCCAGTAACATTTTACAATGAATTGTTTAAGCTGATTTCAGCAGTTTTTTCTTTAAATGTATTGATTGTTTTGCATATTGCAACCTTCCATAAAATCACATAAAAGCCACTGTTGCAGTAATATTTGGAAAAATAAATCAGTATTCTGTGTGTGTGGTGTTGTATTTCTGTGCATTTGTTGATAATTAAGATAATGCATTGCTTCCTGTTCCAGTATTCAGTACAATACAATGCTGGGTTATGCTTCTGCCAATATGTGAGTCAGACTTAAATCTGCTGGACTGCATGTGGGAGTAAATCTGAGGCACACATGTATGGTCACACAAATCTTTTCTGGTGAAGTGTCCTTCACAGAGATGCACAATCATACTGACTGGCTCACATGCAACTACATTCAGCCAGTTTTCTTTGTTAATGCCCCACAATCTGAGTGCTTCAGACCAGGTTTGTGGTGATTAATGGTGGTATCGGGAATCACTGATTGAATCCATCTGTCTTAATAGTTATTAAGTTGGACCACATAAAAGCTAGAAAACGGCTCTGCTGATTTAATGGATGTTCACACTGCAGGTGACTGATCTCTCCACTTTTATTTCACATACAAAAGTCAAAAATTCCACTCCGCAGTTTTTATAGAATAGCTGAGAAATCTCTAGCATCTGTTGTATAGTAACCATAGCTACAACGATGCTAATTTTACTCTGTGGGAGTGGTGCAGATTTCCATGCGATCTAAAATCATATGCATTTTTGTACCTGTAGGTAATGCTGACATGTTTGCAGGAGAAAATTTAACTATAGACTATAAACAACAATAATATTTCAGGTTTTTTTTTAAGTGGTTTTACAGAAAGATTGCAATAACTCTTTCGGAATACAACTAATTTTCACATAATCTTACACTTTTCATAGGCTCAGAAGTAACACAGCAAACTAGTGTAAAAATAAGCATCATTTGCAATTCAGTGAGCTGGAACTCACCAAACTCAGTTTTCTTTAAGATGATTTTCCAAGCCCTTATTCTAGCTCCCTAAAGTCGCTGCTTGTTTGTGGTCTTTCTGCCTTAAGTAATTGAAAAGCATGCTCCTTTGGTTAACTGATTCAGGAATTTAAAAAATTTCTTTACCTTAAGAAGCTCTTGGATTTCTTATGAGGTATCTTTAGTTGATTATCCATCTCTACTATGAAACATCATTCTGTCAGTTTTGCAGCATCAAATCTGAGCTGAAAGTATAACTCCATATACCTCAAGATTTATCCTGCTTCTTCTAGCAGCAGTCACACCAATAGAAAGCATAGAAAGTGACTCAGTTCCACTGGCAGCCATGCATGCCCATGTCCGCCATGTTTGACAGATAATGTGGCATGCTTGAGATCACAAGCTCTTCTATTTTCCCATAATTCTGGTACAAGTTAATCTTGGTAGTCTTCTGAATACCTGTTAATTCTGACTGTCTTGTATACCTGGTAGAATACCTGGTAATTCTGAATATCTGATAATTCTGACCTCTGATAAAATACAGGAAAATTGCCTCTGAGTCCTGAATTTCATCTGTTTAAAGAATCCTGTTCCTGAACTGGGTGGGCTTTCTAGCAAAGTCTTACCTACTTACTTGTGTGTCTTGATTTGGCAAGGTGTGGATCCTTTTTCACCAAGGAAATAATTCTACAATCATCCAGTTCAGTTGTCTACCATGGTCTTCCTGGCTTTAATTAAAAAAGGGTTAATGCAGTTTTTTAATACTTTTTTTGTTGTTGTTGTTAAAACCTTTAAATGCTGAATGTCAATACTTTATTCCCAACTTGATGGCTTCATTTGTAGTCCAATGTAGTGGTGTACAAAGGCAAAATGACCTGTGTACCTAACAGTAATTCTTGACATGCACTGGTTTGTTCCACGTCAGTTACACATAGAATGATTTCTCAGGTTGTTTTTTTTTTTTTTTTAACCCCCTCCAAATGTCCTTTTATTCAAAGTAGTGTAAAACAACACCATCTCTTTTACCAAGTAACAGGAAAAGCTACAGTGCTGTATTCCCATTGGCAACACTGTTGTCAGTCAGCAGTTGCTGGAGGGTGTGATTGAACAATGCCAAGTTCACACAACAGCCCATAAGATGGACCTTTTTATCAGTTTGTGTCCTGTGTTTGATGTGTCCTTTCAATAAGTTATCTTTTCCCACTACCAGTGTAATCTGAGATCTTACATGATCTAAAATCCAACACAAGATAGGATCACTTTCTTGTTTTCTGTCAAGATTAATGTTGAATGCTTCCACTGTGACCATCAGCTGCGCTAGCCACTATAGAATAAACACAAAAGCCAGGAGAGAGTCATTGTTGAACCGTGAGGTGCAATAATATACTATGAGATTTTCCTATATTTATGCCGTAAGAGTTGATGTTCCGTTTTTTTTTTTCAACTCTTGTGAGTAATTTTTGTGTATTTAATTCAGTTTGGGTTTTAAAAAATGTTTTTTTGCCTGTTGATGTCCTCTTGGTTACCAAACCATTTTTCCAAAAGCTTCTGTTACCCAAGTTTGTGAAACACCTGAGGCGCAGTAGAGCGTGTTGTTCAGGTTTTGTTCTCAGCATGATGGCTGCACCCCACAGAGACCTACAAAGAGAAATGTTGCTACAACACTCCTTTGTGACTTGATGACATCACCTGTCATGAGCCACAGAATTGTGGTGCATTGTGCTCTGTTCACCTAAATAATCTAACCCAGTGCTGCCATCTAATGGCTCCTTCTCATTTTTGTTTTTTTTCTGAGGGGCCTAGCTGATAAGCATCAGTGTTCTCTTTGAAGCCTTTTTGTGGCTTAGACAAGGACTGTTGCATAATTTTTTTTGGGAGGGCACAAAAAGGAGTAAAAGAAGCTGATCATTATTCTTTCCACGAGCACCTGGTGTTCCCTGTTTGTGTTCTTGGCAGATGTATTCATCACAGACCTGCAGGCTGCATCAGTGTGTGAGCCTGCGAAGTTAGTCAGTGTGTAACGTTGTGTGGAATGAGTCATTGCTTAGTGTTCATTCTCATGTCTAATTCTGGATATGATGATACACTTTAAGGCTGAAATAACTCTTTGGACATACCTTCATTACTGCTTCAAATAACAGCTATTAAAAATAAAACAAGTATGCAATAAATATGCTGTTAGATTGTGGGGTTTTTTTTTTGTTTGTTTGTTTTTTTTAACCATCACATTTTTGGTTGTTTTTTAACCATCACATGCATCACATTTTTCCTCCATGGCGTTTTCATACAAGAATTCAAGGGATACTTTTTCATCTCCTGATAAAGAGGAGAAAGCAAACCTCAGATGCTCAAGTTAAAGTCTATTGTTCAAATAATAACTAAGGAAAATTCAAGATGTCATTAAATGTCATTGGCAATGAAAAATTAGAAAAAGTGAGTGTTTCTTACACCAGCTCTGTATTCTATCTCATTACTTGCCTCCTGCCATTTTTCTCATCTTCCTGACTTTGAGCCAAAGTTCATAGGACAAATAGATTTTTCAGAACACATTAATAAACGATTATTCTAATGGGATAAAATGTAATCCATTAGGGCTCATTACTATAGCTGGGCATAGTGCCAAACTGTCACACACATTAGTGGGAACCACTGAGTATTCATCCTGTTATTTGTGTCTCTGTCTCGCCCACTCCCTCTCCCACACCCCTTTTATCAGGTCCCAGATGGGCATCTTGGAATTTGGGAATTTTCATTTGTATCCGTTGTGCAGGAATCCACCGGAATCTCGGCGTCCACATATCTCGGGTCAAATCTGTTAACTTGGATCAGTGGACACAGGAGCAAATTCTGGTCTGTATACCACCTTAGTGTGTTTCACTTTAATTGGATATGTACTGTTTTAGTGGTGATCTCACACTTTGTCACACACTCCATGGATATATAAAGCAATAAGGAATCGTAATTTGTCTGAAGGACTTTTTAACAATGAATTTTGTCACTATTTAGTGTATGCAGGAGATGGGGAATGCCAAGGCACGGCGTCTCTACGAGGCCTTTTTACCTGAGTGCTTCCAGCGTCCAGAGACAGACCAGTATCCTTTTCTAATAATCCTTTATAGCAGAAATCATTTGCTTACATTAATACCCACTTTGGTGTTTTACACTACCAGTATTCTTTAATGCACTCATTTAGATCAGCTGAGATGTTCATACGGGACAAGTATGATAAAAAGAAATATATGGACAAGTGTATTGACATCCAAACATTCCGAGTAAGTGTGAATTCATTATTCATACTAGAATAGAAACCATGCGACTGGCCTGTAGTAATATTAATTATTTAGAACTGTCTTTTGTCTCTTTTAGAAAGAAAAGAGTGAGACAGTAACAAAAGAACCACCTGTTGTTTTCGAGAAGATGAAGCCGGTTAGTCATGTTTGTTGTTATGAGGAGTGCAGAGTATATCACATTTTATTTCAGAGAGAATAATAGATATGTTTTTGCCTTACAGAAGAAAGAGGAGCCTCAGCAATACAAGAGCACTCCAAAGAAGCAGTCTCAGTCAGTAAATGACCTTTTAGGACTAGGTAACTTTCTGACATATTTAATTCCCTCTGCCAAGGAAGTATCCAGAGCTAGTCTATCTTTTAATTTGTCTGTAAGAGGAATTGCAGTAAAATATACTGACCCAGTTTCCATAGAACTTGGTGGAAGGGTGTACTTTGGGCCAGGAAAGAACCCATTATATTTTGGAGCAGAGCCACAAATTTAGTTTTACGTTCTCTGATTTTACGAGAGGGCGACATGGTCGCGTCATGGTCAGCATGTACGCATTAAAGCAGGAAGGCCTTGGGTTCGAGTCTCGGCCGTGGGTGTTGCTGTGTAGAGTTTGCATGTTGGGTTCCCTCTGGGTACTCTGGTTTCCTCCCACAGTCCAAAGACATGCACATTAGGCTAAGTGATTATTCCAAATTGCCCCTAGGTGTGAGTGGTTGTGTGTGTGGCACTGCAATGGCCTAGTGAGCTGTTCAAGGGTGTATTCCACCTCTGCCCAGTGACGGTTGAGATGGGCACCAACCCCTTTGTGAACCTAGTAGGATTATGCCGCTATTTGGCATTGTTGGAAGCCTTTGCTCTGCTATGCCGTGTTACTTATAATCCAGTAGATGGCATTAATTTTTTAACTGTGCCAAAACATAGCCAGTGTAGAAATATGATTACTCCATATCCAACTTTCACGGTTCCCAGCTACAGTATTTTGTCTTAATTGTAACAGTTTTGAAAATCTGTTTATACATGTACAATTATTATCTTTGGTGGAGGTCTGTGCTCATTGATTGCCCTTGTAGTTAATATATAATAGCAAAAGAGGCATCATTTGTACAATTCAAACATTCAAATATTTTACAGATGCTCCTGTTGTGTCGGCTCCGGTAGTCAATGGCAGTGCCAGTCCTGAGCAAAGTCTCGGACTGGATCTGTTCAGTTCCCTTCCTACAGCCAACCCACCTTCAGCCAGAAGCACCGTAAGACTTCAATTTACCTCTACAACAATTGGACTGTTAAAAGAGTTTCTGTCCTGAAGTCACTTAAAACAACTTGTGTTCTGAGTAGGGATTCAGCAATAGCAGTACCGTTCTTGTTTACACATGTCCATAAGAAATACTGCGGGTAATCCCAGCATCGTGGAGATTTCACATGACAGGTTTTCTGAACGACAGGAAATGAAAACAATCTGGACTTATTTTATTATTAATGGCACTCATTAGTGGTAATCAAAGCAAAGCAGACTGCAAACTGTGAAAATATCAACCGGAGGAAGTTCATTGCTATCATTAAGGGAAGAATATTCATTGCTATCATTAAACGGCAGCAGCCAACGCTGCAGCGAGTGCTGGATATATGAGCAAAATGTTTACGCACAATGCAAGGTGAGTGAAGATAACAGCTTGGCGTGGTGTTCTTGATAGTCACTCATGAAGATTTCATCACTTTTAAATGAATTTTGGGCCCAGAGAGAACTGTTAGGCATGCCTATTTTAGATATGTGATATTAAGTATATTTATTACGTATTATTATCCGTGTAAATTATGGGAGAGTTTATAAATGTACATTTTACCATCAGAAATGGTGTGCTGATTAGGGAGAAATTCTTCATTCCCACTAAAATGTGTATTAACTGCTCATTGGATCAAGACTGTAATATTATGTATAATGTTTTCTGTAAAAGATTTTTATGAGAAAATATACATGAGACAATAACATTTCAAAGTATTCTTGGAAAAACATTTTGAAATGTGTGCAGCATTTGTGCACATTTAAGGAGGATTTAGGTGTGTGTGTGTGAGAGAGAGATCTTCTGTAAATTATAAAAGAGTAATAAACATGTATAAGAGGACTGTATGGTTTAATTGAGATGGCAATTTTTTTTTCTCTCAACATAGCCTGGCTCCAGTTCTGTGTCCAGCTCTATGTCTAAAGGCCGAGCTGCAGCGTCTGTACCCGAGAACCTGAGTCTCTTCCTGGACGCGCCCTCAAAAAATGATGAAAGCAGCAAAAAGATGTCCAAAGACTCCATCCTGTCCCTGTACAGCAGTGTAACACCACAGGCCAACATGGCTGCTAATGGTACTAAAAGATTCAGAAACGTTTCTACAGCAAACACACACGAATATTTTATATTTTAGAACTTTTAATACCACTGCCTGTGGTGCTTTAATCATTGGGATAATAAAAAAAATTACTTGCCGAACCGCTTAACGCTACTAGGGTCACAGGGAGGCTGGTGCCTATCTCAGTCAACTCTGGGCGAAGGCAGGCTACACCCTGAACTCCTCACCAAACGATCACAGGGAAACACACACACACACACAAAACCATTCACACTTACACCTAGGGTCAATTTGGAACAGCCAGATAGCCTTATGTGAATGTCTGTGGACTGTGGGAGGAAACCCATTCAAGCACGGGAAGAACTCCATGCAACTCCACTCAGAAACGGCCAAGCCCAGGGATCGAACCCAGGACCTTGTTGCTGTGAGGTAGATGTGCTAGCCACTATTCCAAAGGGCCGCATAAGTAATCTGTGTATTCAAAACTATGCAGTTCCAACTTCAGCAAAAAAAAAAAAACTAAATCAACAAAGAAAACGTATAACAGTTGATTTCTGTAACATTTATAAATGAATTTCATCTCAGAGCAGTTTTTAATGGTCCTAGACCAATATGTGTCTAAATTAATTAAAATCTATTAAACATCGAATGGAGGGCGGCACGGTGGCGCAGTGGTTAGCACGTCTGCCTCACAGCAAGAAGGTCCTGGGTTCGATTCCCAGCTCGGGC
>JAOUQZ010000012.1:13772404-13782421 GCA_028564935.1 Neosilurus hyrtlii
TGTATATATATATATATATATATATATATATATATATATATATATATTTATATATATATATATATATATATATATATGAAGTCCATTCATGCTATGCAAAAGTAAAAAAAAATGACATTTGAGACACATTTAAATTTTTCTGAGAAATTGGTATTTTTAGTGTTTTTGTTTATTAGCTATACTTTTACCTCAGTATATTTTCGGAATTATTTTTTATTATTATTATTTTTTTTTGGTTCTCATTGGCTAGAGTAGCATTGTTCAATACATTTTTCACCAAAAAATTTTCATCAAGTTGTATAATAGGCTAGTGCAATGCTCTGTTCTGAGCACTGGAGTGTGATAGGATGAAAGTAGTTACACTGCTGTATTGCTCTTGAACACCATAATACATGGTGCGAATTTGGTAAAGATCTGAGAGCAATACCCT
Organism: Neosilurus hyrtlii; assembly: GCA_028564935.1. NCBI lineage: Eukaryota > Metazoa > Chordata > Actinopteri > Siluriformes > Plotosidae > Neosilurus > Neosilurus hyrtlii. Next base: position 13,772,835 of record JAOUQZ010000012.1, read on the forward strand.
CCGAGGTATTGGCCCCGGATACTACTTGATACTACATAGTAATGTACTGTATCTCAGCTCTGGAAAATTAAAAGTAAGGTCAAGACAAACATATGGATGCATTTAATTTTCTCCAATTAATTTTTAAAACTGGGATCTAAGCAATCAAGTTCCATACTATACTACACACTATTACAGGGTTCTCTACTAGACTATAACCATACTATGTAATATCCAAGCTTTGGAGCATGACATGATGAAAGTAATTGTGTATTGGATGGCACAAAAAGGCGGAGGCCTTGGCGGTCCGATATTTGGCTATTGAAGCTGATGCTGTGTTGATTAAATGTCACCTGACTGGTAGGTGAAGAACTGGAGATGGTGTGCGAGAGGTGTAGCGTTACTAAATAGATATAATCCTGCTTACCTCTACACACAACTCTAGTTCTGAAACCAAACTCCTTGAGATGTTAATGATGTCAGTGACCTCTTCAGCTCAGAGGTTAGACGCATCTGACACTCAGTGGTATACTGGCAGTCACTTCAGTCACGTCACCTTAAAGTTACGCGCAGATTGATCTTGTTAACATTCTGGAGAAAATTTTGCCTGTCATTGCTTTGGGTCGGTGACTTTCATGGTTGCTTATTTCTGCTTCGCCACAAATGTCTTCCTGGGTGTATTCCTTGTTATAAGAAAACAATCACAATACAAACTGCTCAGAAATTACGAGAATGAAATGGTGAACTTTAAAGCTACCGTATAAATTGCACGAGTAAATCTGTGAGCTTTAAATATTGTGCAGACGAGAATTTCTAATGAGGTAGTGTTTAATATTTAGGAAAGAGTGCCCTCCGGTGGCACATTGTTCAGAACTGGTAAAACATACTACATAGTAGTATGGCTAGCTAGTAGCATGGCAAAAAATGCAAGGAGGTGTTTTTCGTCCTCATTTCTCACGTCTTAATAACTGGCTGCTGGCAGTGATGAGAAATGTAGAGGATTTGGGTTTATTGCGACTGCCAGTTAAATAACCCTGTCCTAATATGAAAATTTTAAGAAGATCTATTTGTATATATACCGTCATTTTAGCCATTTTTTAAATTTTGTGCTGCACAGATGATCTTTTAAAAGCCTCCTAACTTGAATGTGCATTTAATAGGCCTCTTCTCTGGTCAGGAGTGCATGCTTCTGATTAAAAACCTGTTTGATATTCAGAAGGTGGGTGCATTCAAGGGTGTTTAGGCCACTCCTACATTGGCATGCCTTTAGCTGTTATCACATGATAACCTGCTTGCTTGGCATGCTGGGAAGAGGGCTGCAAGGGGGCTTGAGGGGGGCCACAGGAGTCTACGAATCCTTATTCATGCACAACAATTTCTGGCATTCTTCCTGCTCTGGAGCAAAAAAAAACAAAACCCCAAAAAAAAAAATTAAAATAAAAAATCAAACGAAGAGCCTTTCAGATAATGTCTTTCAGCGGTCTCCCTCCTGCATGGCCTGGAAAATGGGCAAATTATTAGTGGTGTTGAAACAAATCGGAATTACACCCCTCGGTGTATTAACGTCAGTGACTCCTGCAGCCTGAGAGTAAGGGAGTGGGGTCGGAAGAAGGGTTTCAGAGCGTGGAAAAGTACAAAAAGATAGACACAGAGAACAGATGCACATTTTCTGAGTCATATAAAAGAGTTCCTTATAATTTTAATGTAAAATATAATTTTACCCCAGTGCAGCTAACTGGGTTATCAAATGCAGGCCATGTCTCTCACTGTCTATGGTGAGAGACATGTAAAGAACAATTGCTGATTTTCGTCAAGAGTAGCTGCATATCCGTCAGCGTGTTTTTGCCCTGCGATGGCCTGGTGAGCTGTCCAGGGTGTACTCCGCCCTCGCCCGGAGTCAGCTGAGATGGGCGCCAGCCTCCCCGCGACCCTAATTAGGATTAGGGTTCAGAAAATGAATGAATGAATGAATATAATTTTAGATGTGAGAGTAGGTCTGGCATTATATCATATGGGCATACAGCCAGGTTCATAAATATTTGGACACTGATCAAGCTTTTAAAAAAAATTTTGCTGATGTGCCACTTTTTTAATTAAAGCTTTTGGGGCATTTGCGTTAGGAATTTCACACTGGGAAACCATCTATGGACTTGAAAAATTGAGATGGTTTGAGCTGAGTGATATTCAAAGGTCAATCCTCAGCCATCATAAAACCAGATACCAGAAACCCAGAAAAAACGACGTATGTGAAGGGAGAACAGTACAGTGGTACTTCATTAAAGGTACAGTAGGTACTGTGGTACTTCATTAAAGGTACAGTAGGTACAGTGTTCCTTATTTTTAAAAACAAGGGGGGGGGTAGATATTTAATTAAGCAAGTGGTTCAGTAGAAGAGGCTTTCTGTGTTTGTTATTAATAAATAGATTATGTTACGTTGGTTTCTCTTGCACCATTTTTCAAATTGTTTAAACACTGTTCATGTTGTTGCATCGTAGCCAAAAGATACAGAGAGAATGTAGGCTGTGATTGTCACCTCCACTGCCCCAGTGTTTAAAACTCCCTTGGTACAGTCCATCATCACAGAGTGTGCATTAAACACCAGCCACAGCCGCTTCAGGGGTGATCACACTAGAGGTGTGATAGAAAAGCAGCTGATGCAAATGGCAATTCGCGACTATCGCTTTTCATTCTCAAAACGTTCTCTAATTTGCCTTGCGACATTCGCGCAGAACAAAAAGCGAACAAAAACTGATTGACAGTTGATCCGCCTTTTCATATATCCGTAGACCAATCACAAACTGTCAAGTGATTTTTCTTACAATATACGTATTTAAGCCACAAAATATTTGGTTGCATGTGGAATTGTGAAACATCTTGACGCGAATAAAAAAAACAAAACAAAAAAATTATATATATATATATATATATTTTTTTTTATATATATATTTATTCTCTTTGCGTCAAATCGCACCCCTAGTGTGACCAACCCCAAAGGAGTTTCATGGGCTGTTTCATGATCAGGGTTGTTTTTAATAAATTGTAAAAAGGACCCCTTTAAGTAGGCACTTGCATACTTTATGACTATCTCTTGTTTATTGTTGTATAGAGGACGAGGAAGTCCCAGCTACACTAGAGAAATATTTTCTCAATTCCAGTAAATGGTGTTTTCAGAGGATCAGATCTGTTAAAACACATTATTTATTTTTATTATTATTTTTTAAATGCCTGGGTTCAAAGATGATGCAGTTATAGGGATGTGACCAAATATTGCACAATCATTTAACTTCACAGAGTTATTGTTGCATCTAGTGGTGAAGACATGGGGAAGAAAAGGCCAGATGTGGTGGAAATCACACTGCTCCATGGTCTAAAGCAGTAAACAGGTCCATGTATATCAGACTGGGTTATTACACTGGTCACCAAGAATTAGTTTTATATCTAAATGCACTAAATTTCCAAAACAAAAGTGCACAGAATTCTGTTGAGAGGAAAAGGGTGATTGTGTGCAAAATGTGTGATCTTTTTTCCTCCACACAAATATTTTTTTTATTTTCCAATGCCTGAATATTTGATGTTTTCTTTCAAGTATTTTTTTTTTTAAGCGGTTGGGTTATAAGAGTCAGCTAACTACTAGCAACCACCACCTCCTGCATTCCACAATTAGTTTAGCATCAAAAATGACATTGTTGTTTATTATTGTTTATTAAGAATTATACGTTTGCAAAGTACCTAAATACAGACTCTTGTGTAAACACTCTTGTGTGACAGGCAAAATATGCCGTTAAATCTGCAACACAGTCAGATGAAATCAGAACGTTATAAATTTATGACTACCTGAAAAATATGAGGGCACGTGTGTAAAACACCCAGCATTTCATATAGAGAACTGTACAAATGTAAAAATAGTGTTCGCTCTGACATCTGAGTGTTATTACTCACTCTCACAGGTGTTCACGCTAGAGCATGTAAATGTAGATGAACAAAAAATAATACTACTAATAAAAATACCACTATTACTAATTATAATAATGCAAACATGAAACTCGAGAATACAGAATATTTAACAATTTCATTTTCTCTCTGAAACAGAAAAAAATATATATTGTTAACACAACATTGGTAAAGTATGATAATATATCACACAGGATGTTCACATTAAGCTCGGGCCACAGTTGTTTAGTGTATGAAAATAAAATTTCATTCATTTGACTGATCTTTATTCACAAATTTTACCTAGTAAATGGCATTGACAAAATAAATGTCAGTGCAGTTACCTCCAGTCCTCACATAAAATCCTAAATTATATGTAGAAATAAATTATTCACTAAGGGGCGAGGTGGATAATTCAGTAATATCCACCTAGCCTGAAGTGAATAACTATATACTATAGAATAAGTATATACTGCACAGGAATATAAGAAAAAGCAAACTACAATTAGAATTTATTAGAGTATATTTTTGTTTTTCACTGATCTAAGTGTTATCCCAAGTTTGTGGGGTGGATAACAGGGTAATTTTATTCTGAGAAAGTGAACTAATCAGATTGTGCCATTCCCATGTAGTATATACTAATAACTGTTCACCTGTGAATTGACCTGCATTACTCTGCTCAACAAAATGGCTTAATTTATTGATGTAAAAAAAAAAACAACAACAACAAAATAGTTCAAACAGGAAATGATGGTATCAGCACGGACAGAGTGACAGTGAGGTAATTCAGTTCAGGATCTCTTGCTCAGCCATTTCCTCTTTCACACACTGATCTTCAGCTTCCCGTGCTTCCTCTTCCTCCTGAACAGAAGCAGAAAGATGCTGCCTGTTTCATGTGCCGAAAGAGCAAACTTTTTTATTCTCCCAAAAAAAAAAAAAAAACAACAACAACAACAAAAAAAACAACCCAGCAACAATGAGCCAGATTTCAACTTACCCCTTGCGTACGTTAGAATGTCTGCCAAACTCATGTGAAAGTGTTATCGCTGATGTTTTATGGCAAGATTACAGGTCAGGAAATCTTGGAAGATATATTGAAGCAACAAACATTTGCAGTTTAAACTTAAGGGTTCACAGGGCAGGCCTCAATTTGTTTTCGAAAAACTGAAGTTTAAAAATGCATACCATTATGTCTGTCAAATCTAACGTACGCAAGGGGTGTGTAGCATGCACAAAGGGGTGTGTACTGCAAGCAAGGTGAATTTTTGTTAATTACTGTGGGTTATATCTAATGTAAAGGGAGTAGAATTTTTTTAAAAAATTCTCATGTCACAAAAAAAAAAAAAATCCCTGTTTAGCATATTTGTGATTCATGTTTAGTGAGATTTATTAGGCTAAACTAAGTCATATATAGACAAGAAAATATTATATTTAACACCTCCTAGGAATATTCCTTTTTCCTTTTCAGGATTGGTATATATGAACCACTCACGATGCATGAAATGACCAAAGTGTTAATGAGGTCAAAGATATTCAGCAGGCTTTTATTCAAATGTTCTGCAGTAAAAGAATATGCAAATAGTTTTGTCTTTTTACCCACTGCGGTTATGTGCTTATTCTGAAGAGGAATGGACTTCACTATATATCACCGTGATGGGATACCAGGATGGAAAAAAATAATAATAATAAAAGTAAGAAGTTAAAATTACAATGAATCAAATAGTAGTAAAGTACAGTGAAATTTTTCTTTACATGTTCCAGTGTTTAGGAAGTTGAGGTCAGAGTTCAGTCAGCCATAAAGGATAACATATAAAAGGATTTGCATAATCTTAAACTGAATATTGTGGGAGCAATTTTTTAATAAATGTTCTGAAGTATGAAAAACACCTTCAACATATTTCATTCTGCATTATATTTTATTTTATTTTACCAATATGCCATCTTTCCGACCTCAGCCAAGCAACAAATACTCAAGAAACAGCACTGCATGCTCATCATGCCGGACTCACTTAAAGCTCACTGTGATTTAAAGGAGGACACAAATAGAAAACGACGGCCATCTCGGCAGTTAAATGAGTCTGACAGATGCAATTATCCCCTCTTCCTGAGGTTAATACACACATCTACAGCCAGCCATGTGTGATTACCTATTCCCAACCACACACTGCCCCCATCCTACCCTGGAAGGGCAGCTGTATGTGACACGCGCACACACATGCAAACACCCACACTATTGTACATCTATCTTTGTGGGGACATTCACTGACATCAAGCATTCTCCAGCCCCTTAAACTTACCTTAACCATCTCAACCAAAATGCCTAACCCCAACCTTTACCCTCATCCTTACCCAAACATAATCCTAAAATAAACCATAAAACCAAAACGTAAAATGAACCATAAACACCAGTTAAACACACACATCTAAATGACACCTACTCTTAGGAAACTTCAGTTTTCTTTTCAGCAATGGACAATCTCATTGATTATTTTATCGATTTCAGTCCCATACCATACAAACATCTGACGAACAACTGCTAAAACATGAACATTTCAGCCCTTAAGCCCCAAATACCCCTCTTAATAATGTTCATGGTTCTTTGTAATTCACAGTTTCAAATATAACAAGACTATAAGATCTTACTAGCCCAAATAAGACATACATGCACTTTAACACTATAAAACTATAAATGCACTCAGAGAGTGCAAACCTTCACCATGGGTTCTAGTGGCAGATGATGTATAATTTCGGTGCTCCTTGTGGTCTGTTCTGCAATTCTATTTGAGCACTCTATTTTTTTTCTCCCGGCACATTGTGGGTCATTTCCTTCTCCTTTCCCTATCTCACAATGTTATAATGTTAATGTTAAATCTTCAAAAATGTTCTGGATCCAGATCATGCCCAAAATTGTTGGCCCAAGACATATTTTGTTAAAATTTTGTGGAAATCTATTCATTATTTTTTAAGATATTTTGGTCACACACACACAACCAATCTCATAACCGCTCTTCTTGGTGGAGGTAAAAAACGTGTAAACTTGGTTCTGATCCATATGGTTTAAAATGTTTTATCAAAACCACTCATTCCATTCTTATGTATCTAACGCAAAACACACACTTGGGATAATCACAGTACGTGAGTACATGGTTCGTTTTAATGAGTTTCTTTTAAAATAGTACTTAAAACTTAAGGCAGAACATTTTTTCGGGATTGTGAAGTATTCCTACAACAGCTTTTCAGAGTGGACAGATATTGGTATTGCTAGGGTTTGAACTCACAACCGTCCGGAACCTTATAAAATTTGATTACTGGGTCACCAAAATCCTAGCAGTCAAGAGTACACACACACACACACACACACACACACACACACACACACACACACAATACATGCCCTCCAAAGTTTTAACAAGGTTTTAAAAAACCTTGGTTACCAAAATAACCAGGAATTACAAGCATAGTTATAATGATTTATGAATCCCAGCTTTATAAAAAAGTATTAGCAGATATTCTACAGCCTTGATGGAAGACCATCAAACTCTGTATGACAACATAATTCAAATCCTAGTCCTGTAGAAGAGTGAAATTCATTCAACAGAGTGAACAGGCTTTTTATTTTTGCTCCATCCGGCTGTGTCACATTCCCAGAGTCGCTCTGTCTGGAGGGAACTTTTGATATACAGCAAGGCCCTTTATGAAAAATGCGCCTTTTTCTTCCTGAACTCTGGACACTTTGTCGCTACTGGCCCTTGGGCAGATATAAATTTGCACCTTGTGAGCGTGCGAGTGCCTGATCTACCCATGCCATCCACCAAATCTCCTTGACAAGCCTGCCAATTTTCCAATTACCTGCGGCGTCATACGTTATCGCCATGGCCGCTCGGTGCTTAAATGAGAAACCACCTCATGCTAAATGTCTTAGTTAGGCTAAAGCACCCGTTCCCTTCTACTCTTTTTTTTTTTTTTTTGATTTAGAGCGTGGCCCTGGGGAAGTGCCCCTGGATGCTTGGGGAACTGATTTGCGGGTCTTACAGAGCATCCCTCCTCCCATCTTTTTCCTCGAGGGGACAGAAAATGACTCGTTTCGGATCGTGAGTTACAGCTGAGACATGGTGGCCGCTGGCAGGATCACATACAATGCAGCAGTGTTGCTCAGAAGTGTAAGATAGTGGAGACGAATAAGATGGCTGGAAAGAAAACAATGGTTAATCTTTGCATGTTTGCTGGGTCTGAATATTTTGACTATGGTGTGAGGCACTGCAGTAAACAGCAGTGTAGAGTGCGGGGATATGACTGTTTATAGCTGTTGTAATGTAAGTAACTCCGCTTGCTGCATCACACTACCATCGCAGATTATTTTCCTCTAACAGCATCCCCCCAAGTGTTTTAGTTCCAACTAAACTTGGTGTAGTATTCTGATTCTGTATCAATTTCTTAGACAAAAAGTATAAGCCACGAACCTCAATAATGAAACTGTACTGTATTACTGTACCAATGTCATCCACAGAAATTTAGCCAGCAGACGATAGCAGCGATAGAACGACTCAATAGTGTGTCCATGACATCAGTCTTGTTCGGTCGTGTGATTATAGAATATTGTTCACAACACAGCACAGCACGGAAACCACTACGTTCTTCCTCTAAAAGTCAGACACAGAATCCAGGGCCATGATCACAAACAGACTTAATTTAAATCACTAATAATGTCGTCTGTGGTGAGTATGAAGTCGGCCAGCTGTAAACAAGTAAATAATGAAAAGCTCATTCAGCTGTGTAATAAATCAGGCCTTTAATAAAATCCATGAATTCAAAGGTTATTGCACAACTGTTCTAAACACAAGAAATGATTGTGGTGTTGGAGCGTTTGGGATCGGAGTTTACTTTATTTTATCTGTCAGTAAAAGGCAATAAAAACCTCAGGCAACTGGAATTACTACTTTGCCCCACACATTAATTATGGCTGTTTAATTATTCATATTAAAAATAAAATTAAATAAATGCAAATTGAATTTTTTTTATGTAAAAAATTTAAAATCAAAAATTAAAAAAGTGGGTGGTATAGACAAGTCTTTTGGTTGAATTATTGATGTAATATTTTTTATTATCCAGCTGTAATTTAAAAGTTAATTTTATTATAATTGTTTATTAAAATAAATTAAATCTATTTTTTATAGTGTTTAGCATTATATTCTTTACAGTTTACTGTACTGCAAAAACAAACAAATAAATGAATAAATAAAGCAAAAACAAGCAAATAAATATAGTGTGAATGTTAAAAAAATTTTCACCAAAGTTGTTCGACTAGGTATTTTTTTGTTTTTTTGTAAAAACGCCACCATCCGGCAATAAAATATAAATAAATAAGACAAGGAAGGGGAAAAAGGATAATGTGTCCCATCACAGCAAAGTGGGTATTAAGTCAGAAATTATTAAATACTTTGAACTTTAAACATGATTTTTTCCAAAGTTTTATGCTTTGGTTAGTTGCTGCAAAACTAGCAACATATGTTCGACAATTTGGTATCAAGCTTAGGATATCAGCTACAAAATCTTAGCAATAACTCAAAATTAAGAATTTCTGACTTTGCTGTGATGGGTCTAACACACACACACACACACACACACACACACACACACACACACATATATATATATATATATATATATATATATAATAT